>PYAF01003254.1:36570-47693 GCA_007407185.1 Glycine tomentella | reverse complement strand
CAAAGCACATGGTTAGTTGAACCAAAGATTATATCATCAACATATACTTGAACCAATAAGATATCATTCTTATGCCTTTTGATGAACAAGGTTTTGTCAACATGACCTCTTGTGAAAGATTGTTCAAGCAGAAACTTGCTTAGTCTTTCATACCAAGATCTAGGAGCTTGCTTTAAACCATAAAGGGCCTTTTTAAGTTAAAAAACATAGTTAGGATGTTTAAAATCAGTAAAACCAGGAGGTTCTTCAACCTATATATCCTCCTCAATGTATCCATTTAAAAAGGCACTTTTGACATCCATTTGAAAGAGTTTAAAATCCATTAAACAAGCAAATGCAAGCAATAACCTAATGGGTTCCAATCCTGCAATTGGAGCATAAGTTTCCTCATAGTCAATGCCTTCTTCTTGGTTGTAACCTTTAGGAACCAATTTAGCTTTATTTCTAACTATGATTCCACTTTCATCAAGTTTATATCTAAAAACCCATTTTGTACCAATAGGTTTGAGAGAGGGTGGTCTAGGAACAAGTTCCCAAACTTCATTTCTCTTGAACTAATTTAACTCATCATGTATGGCATGCATGCAATGTTCATCATGTAAGGCTTGATCAATATTCTTAGGTTCAATTTGAGAAATAAAAGCCATATTACAACATACATTTCTTAATGAAGATCTAGTAGATACTCCCTTTGAAACTTCACCTATGATGTTATCAAGTGAGAGATCTCTTGTTGTTCTCCAATCTTTAGGCTCTTGAACAGGTGTTGATGGTTTTGTTTCAACACTTAGTTCTTCTTTCTCTTTATTTATGGAATCATTAAGCTGAATAAATTCTTCCATAGGACCTACATCTACATCACACTTCTTTTCCTCTTTAAAGGGATTAGACTCATCACAAATCACATGTACAGATTCTTCCATGCACATTGTTCTTTTGTTGAAAACTCTATATGCTTTACTATGTAATGAATATCCAAGCAAAATTGCTTCATCAGCTTTAGCATCAAATTTTCCAAATGATTCTTTCCCATTGTTTAATACAAGACACTTGCAGCCAAAAGCTCTCAAATGAGAAATGTTAGGTTTTCTACCTTTGTATAGCTCATAAGGAGTTTTCTTTAAAATAGGCCTTATAAGTAATCTATTCAAAGTGTAGCAAACTGTACTTACAGCAGCAGCCCAAAAATATTTTGGCAAATTTGTCTCATTAAGAAGAGTTCTAGCTCCTTCTTCAAGAGATCTGTTTTTGCTCTCCACAACACCATTTTGTTGAGGTGTTCTTGGAGCTGAAAAATTGTGGTTAATTCCATTTTCTTCACAGAATTTTTCAAAATGTTTATTTTGGAATTCTCCACCATGATCACTTCTTATTGAGATAATTTTGCTACCTTTTTTATTTTGTGCAAGTTTGGCCATTTTTCTAAAAGCAAGGAAAGCATTGCTTTTGGATTTCAAAAATAGAGTCCAAGTGAATCTAGAGTAATCATCTACAATAACAAGCCCATAATAATTTCCACCTAAACTCATTGTTCTAGAAGGACCAAACAAATCAATGTGTAGTAATTCAAGTGGTCTAGAGGTGGAAACAATGTTTTTGCTTTGAAAAGAATTTTTGGTTTGTTTCCCTTTTTGACAAGCATCACATAGTTTGTCCTTTTCAAACTTGAGTTTGGGCAAACTAATTACTAAATCCTTTTTAATTAGCTTGTTCATATGATGCATGTTAATGTGACTAGCCCTTCTATGCCATAGCCAAGATTCATCAATCTTGCTTATTAGACAAGAAGTGTTGTGAAATAATGCATGATCAATTGAAAGTAAATAAATGTTACCTTTCCTTTTACCTATGTGAATCACTTCACCACTTTGTCCATCACAAATCATGCAGCACTTCTCATTGAATGAGACTTTGAATTCTTTATCACAGAGTTGGCTTATGCTTAAGAGATTATGCTTCAATCCTTCTACATAAAGAACATTTTTGATTTTGGTTTTGAAGCTATCTCCAATGTTGCCTTCTCCAATGATTTTTCCTTTGTTATTATCCCCATAAGTAACATATCCTCCATCTTTAAGAGTTAGATATGTAAGCATAGACATGTCACCCATCATATGTCTAGAGCATCACTATCAAGGTACCATAATGAGGATCTAGCTCTTAGAAATACCTCATCTCCATCACTTGATAGATCATCATTTTCTTCATTGATAGTGAAGGTGAGACACATGTTTGCTTCTTCATGTTCAGTTGAAGATTCTGAGGTTGTTGACTCATTATCTTCCCAAGCTATGTAGGCTGTTTTAGATTTTCCTTCCTTCCTCATCTTGTTGTCCCCTTGTTACTTTTCAAGTAGATTCAACATTCAGATTTGATGTGGCCAGGTTTTCCACATTCAAAGCAAGTAAAATTGTTGTCAATCTTCTGGTTGTTGTTGTTGTTTTTTTGTTCTTGTTGTTCTTTGTGAACCTTTTGTTCTTGTCTTTCCTCAAGAACTTGCTGAACTTCTTGACAACCATGTTCATGTTGTCCTCTTCATCCTCTTCACTTGAATCTTCCACTTTTTCTGACTTTGATGATGCAGCTTTTAATGCAATACTTTTATTTTTCTTTTCTGCATCTTCAGCACAAGTTAGTTGAGACATTTCAAGCTCATATTCAAGTAACTTACCAAATAGTGCAGCCATTGACATCTTGGATAGATCTTTTGATTCCTTGATTGCTGTCACCTTTGGTTGTCAAGGTCTTGTGAGACACTTCAAGATCTTGATGTTTAATTCTTCAGTATCAAAGATCTTCCCAAGACACAAAAGATGATTGACAATATGAGTGAATCTTGTCTGTAGCTGAGAAATATTTTCATTGGTGTTCATCTTGAACATCTCATACTCATGGATCAATGCATGCTTTCTTGATCTTCTAACTTCTTTAGTTCCTTCATGAGTAATCTCCAGCATCTCCCACATTTCTTTTGTACTTGTGCATCTCACTATTCTAAAAAATTCATTAGAAGAAAGTGCAGAGGTGATCATATTTTTAGCTTTAAATTCATATTGGATAACCTTTTGTTCAGCATCTGTCATCTCATCTCATTCTTTGGGAATCACTTCATTGGCAACAATTTTCTTTGGAATAAAATGACCCTTTTCTATAGCATTCCAAGCACCTGGGTCATTTGATTGAATAAAGATTTTCATTCTATTTTTCCAAAAATTGAAGTGCTCCCCTTCAAACATAGGAGGTCTGTTTAGAGAAGCACCTTTTTTGAAGGTTATTTGTGAGGTATTCATTTTTCTTTTTGAAGAAAAAAATAGTGATCTCGAATAACTCTCAAGAACCGGCTCTGATACCAATTGAAAATAATAGGAATACTCACAATAACGAAGAGGGGGTTTGAATTGGTTATTGCCTTGGTATTTTAAAAACTTATTCAAATCAAAGTTTCAGGATCTTTATCACTTTCAAAACCAAGAAATCTTTTTACACAATCAAATGTCTCAGCCCAAGAAATCAATAGATCAAAACTGAACTTGTTGAACAATGAATATGAATCCAAGAATCAATAACCAATGAATAAGATGAGATATAGAGAAATAGAATCAAAGACACAAGCAATTTATACTGGTTCACTTCACAACTTGAAGCTACATCCAGATTAGAGTTCCACTATTATAAAATTTTTGTTCTTACAAGCAATTACAACATCTCCCTTTATCAACCCTAGAGAAAGAATAGAAATCTAAAACATTATTAGATTCTAAGAGACAAAGAACCAGAGAACACTACTTTGTTCTTCACACTAGAGAACCCTTCTCTAGATACAAGCAAGAACCACTTTACAATAGCAAATTTACACAGAAATTCAAAACCAGAATCACACACAAAGATTAAGGAGAGAGACAACCTGATGATCCAATGAATGAAATGCACATGAATTACCAAATCAGGTTGAGAAGCAAAACTGAATCAGATCAAGCTTTTCCTTAATCTTGAAAAGAATCTTGCTCAAGAATCATTCAAAGATCCATTGATATTTTGAATGAAGCAAGAAGTAAAAACACTGAGAAAATCACTTTTGAAAGCTTAGAAGACTAGTGTGAGCTCAGAAAATACAAATAGGTATATCTCTCAAAGTTACAAAATAAGCCAAGCCTTCAATCCTATTTATAAAAAAATTTGTAACTAACTATAATCAATTAAACGCACCTGATAATCGATTAATTCGCTTATGTAATCGATTAAAATAACCAAGTAATCGATTAAACCATTCAAGAATGTCTCTGGTTTTCTCCAACGAGCAAAATAATCGATTATCTCGAGCTATAATTGATTAAAGCAGAAGTCTCTGGATAACACAATGCACTATGTAATCGATTACAATATTTGGTAATCGATTAAAGCAGAAGTCTTATATTTTCACAATGAACTGTGTAATCGATTACAAGCTTTGGTAATCGATTAAAATAGGAAAGTGACTTTTCTCAAATAGCCTAAGTAATCGATTACAATGTGTGGTAATCGACTATCACAACAAGGCTTAAAATTCATGATTAACTATGTAATCCATTACAACACTTAAGTAATTGATTAAATTCATTAACAAAGCAGTTTAGTTATAAACAAAGGCAAAATACTTGATTATTCCGATGGGTAATCAATTACAATGTTCATAAAGATTTTCCAGATTGAACTAAGAACAAAATAATCGATTATATTAGTAAGGAAATGGATTAAACCAGTGAAATTAGCATTTTTCCAAAAACCTTTCAATCAGATTAAAACCTTAATCAAATTATAAAAGCTTTGTTATTTTTTATGAAAACCATTTAAGTTTATGAATGAATGCAAAGCATGGATCATCATATTAGCCTTTCTCTTACACTTGAATCAATTACACAACTTCAAGGCATCCAAGCATGATGAAAGCTCAAAACCAATCTTGAATCAAAGTCTTCCATTCTTCATGATGCTCCCCCTATATCCAACAGTTTTTGGCTTGGTTTGAAGCAAATAAAAATTTTGTGCAAGGAAAGAGGTTGAAGAAAATACAATGAACACTTATACAAATAAATCAAGAGGGGGGGTCAATTGGTATTACCTCAGAGTTTTAAAATTTCCTTTCAAAATTTATAATAGCGGAAGACTAGTGAACTATGTAATCGATTACTAATAATGGTAATCGATTATCACAGCAAGGCTTAAAATAATCTTTTAACTATGTAATCGATTACACTAAGTAAGTAATCTATTAAAACCTTTAACAAAGCAGTTTATTTTCAATCAAAGGTCAAATAATCGATTAATCCGATAGGTAATCGATTAGTTTGTTCATAAAGGTTTTTCAGATTGAACGAAGAACATAATAATCGATTATATCATTAAGTAATCGATTAAAACAGTAAGAAAAACATTTTTCCAAAAACCTTTTAATCAGATTCAGATCTTAAACAAGAAGATAAAACCTTTGATGATTTAATGAAAACTATTTAAGCTTAATGATGAATGAATGAATGCAATGCAAGGATCAATCAGATTGTCTTTCTCTTTCACTTGAATCAATTACAAAACTTCAAGGCACCTCAAGCATGTTGAAAGCTCAAAACCATTTCTTGAATCAAAGTCTTCCACTCTTCATGATGCAAATGAATGAACAAATCAGGTTGAAAGACAAAAACAAAGTCAGAGCATTCTTCTTCCTTAACCTTTGAAATATATTTCTTGCTTAAAGAATCATTCAAATACTCATGAATGTTTTAGATGAAGCAAGAACTCCTAGAACCCAGAAATTCACTTTGGACGTGTTTAGAAAGCTTATGTATACTCAGAAATACGAATTGATCAAGTTACAAAAAAGCCAAGCTTCACTTCTATTTATAACAGAAGTTGTAACTAACTGTAATCGATTACCCGCTCCAAATAATTGATTAAAACGAGTGTGTAATCGATTAAATTAAAATATAATCGATTAAAGTGTTCAAGAAACATTCTGGGTTTTCACCATGAGCAAAATAATCGATTGATACGAGTTGTAATCGATTAACACATAGATATTTATTCTCAAAGTGAACTGTGTAATCGATTACTGGATATGGAAATCGATTAAGTTAGGAAAACATGATTTTCAGTTTGAACTATATAATCGATTACTATTTCTGGTAATCGATTATTCCAGGAAGACTTAAAAACTGATTTTAACTAAATAATCGATTACGGAAGTTTAGTAATCGATTAAAATTCATAACAAAGCAGTTCAGTCCTATGCAAAGGCAAAATAATCGATTAAACCGATAGGTAATCGATTAAAATGTTTATGAAGGTTTACCAGTTTTGAATGAAGAACAAAATAACCGATCAATCCTTTTATGTAATCGATTAAAACAGTGAAAAAAACTTATTTTTCCAAAAACCTTTCAATTCAATTAAAACCTTAGTTAAGTGTTAAAAGCTTTGTTTGATTTTAATGAAAAACACTTAGTTAATTGAATGAATGAATGAATGAATGCAGGGATCAATCATATAGCTTGCCGTTTACATAATATTTCAATTCCAAGTCTCCAAGTCTTTTAAGCATGTTGAAAGCTCAAAACTATTCTAGAATCAAAGACTTCCAAAATTCATAAAGCTCCCCTGTATCCAACAAAAATTGTGTAGAAAAACAGAGTAGAATAGAGTGTAATTCTCCCCCTATTTGGCTTATCAAAGTCAAAAACATGTAAAGCACAGCAGATATTGAACAGGAGAAATATAAATGGATATATTAATAAGTGAGGGAACCATTACAATTCTTGAAAATAAAATGAAAACATGAAAGCATAAAAATAGAAGAAACAGAAAAAATACAAAGGCTAAAATGTCTCAGACCCTTCAAACATAACAGTAGCTTCAATATTGTCTAGCCTAGCCTTAATGTCTTCTAAAGTTGAACTAGTTTCAGCCCTAAAATCATGATGCATAGAGATTAGGCCATCCATTTTCTAAAGCATGAGTGACTCGAATTGGGTGTAGAGGGGTTGAGCAGGATCCATTTCCTCACCTTTTTTAGCATCTACTCCAACACCAACAGCAGGAGGAGGTTCAGGCACAGCTTGTTGGCCAGCCATTTGCCATCCTTGTGGTGTCTTGATCATTCCTAGCTTATTGAGATGTTTGTCTTTGATGAGACTGTTGCTTGAGTTTATGTGGTCCACTACTTCATTTGAGACATCTATTTGGAAGTAGTCTATAAATCTAGACACAAGCACATCATAAGGGAATGGGTAGTTTACTAGCCTTTTTTATTTCAACATGATCTCCTCAAGAATGAGAATCCAATTCATCTAAATTGAGTTCTTGAGACCATACACTAGTTGTAGGTCTTCATCTGTTGCTTGAGCATGGTTTGTGGCTCTAGGTGTGAGGATATATGTAATTATGTAGTTGATGGACTCCTGAACTGATTCAAGTCCTGTTTGCCCCGATCTTCCTTGCAATGGAATCAATTCTTCAATGGAAAGGAAAAAAGAGTATGAAGTGCTCTATTTTGACAGCTTTTTAGGTTTTGTGATTTTAGGAATTGGAACAATGGAAGAAGATCAGAAATGGATTTGGATTGACACCATGGAATAGGAATTCCAATAAGTCTTGCAAGAATCAACACAATAGCTCAGAAGCTATTGATGAGAAACAAGAAGTTCTTCACTAAGAACAAGGGAGAATAACTCTCAACCTCTCACACACAAAGTGCATTCTAATTTATTCAACCAAAAGTCCCTACAATCTATTGTGTTGTGGTTTATATAGATCACGAATTTAAAGCCAAATGGAATGTAAATGCGTCCTAAATGAAATACAAATGTAGCTTCCAAGGAAAGCTATCCAAACAGCTGTTTAAAACTGAAAATGGCGCCTCTGCAGCAAAAACGGTAATAATCGATTATTTCGAATGGTAATCGGTTATTTTGGAACAAATAATCGATTACTAACTCTTGGTAATCGATTACATTGCTCATATCAGTTCTGGAAACTGAGCATGAACAAAATAATCGATTATCTCACCAAATAATCGATTATCACAGGAGCTCCCAAAACCAGGTAATCGATTACAAGCCAGAATAATCGATTATCACAGGAACTCACAGGAACTCACATTTCCATGTAATTGATTACACAACAGAATAATCGATTACCTTCGACCTAAGTTCAAAAACTACACTACTAATGACCATGTAATCGATTACATAGGACTCGTAATCGATTATCACAAACTATTTACATATCTGACATTTATACAAGTGTATTTAATCGATTACAGGCTACTTGTAATCGATTACAACAGATAAATTCAGCATTTTGTAGCCTTCTTCATGTTTCTCCAAGAGATTTAGGTTGGATTGTATATGATCTTGGAGTGTTTGAACCCTATCCCTTGTCATTGGTCCTTTAATCACCCAAGGAAGTGCCTCCATGTGTAATTCAAAGTCTTCCTTCACTTGCCTTGGTTTTAAGATTGTATCAGTAGTGCAGAAGCCTATCCTCATGGGTCATGAGTCCAGTATCTAGCATAGTTTTCAATCTCATTTGGGGATCACTAAGCATCTCCCTATAGGTATCTACCCCATTATAACCCTCAGGATTTTCATCAAATTTCCTTTCTCCTTTAAAGGAGATACCAGCTACTGCCTCCCACACCTCATGGGTGATTTCCATGGGCACTTCATTTACTTTGGACCTCAGTATCCCATCCATGGATCCCTTGGCACAGGTGTAAAACACCTTGACCAATTCAGGGTAAAAGGTACCCTTTAACTCCACAAACTTTCTTAAGCCCTGGGTTTCTAAGAAGGCAGGAAATTGAAAGTCTTCCCTAATGAACTAGTCAAGCTCTAAATACTTAGGGGAACATACTAGTTTTGTGGCATTAAACTGGAGATAGGTCATACGATCTTTTTCGGTGGTGAACCAAAGATCTAACCTATTAGTAGGAAGGGGGTTAGATGTTTCACCAGCCTTTCTCTTAGAGGTTTTGGTTCTCTTAGAGGTAGGCATACTTGGGGCAAAGAATACTAAACTTAAACAGAAGGAAGACACAAATAAGATTGAAGGTAGGTGTGATTTCTTCCTTCACAATAGGCTATATTTATAGAGATTTTTAGGCTCCAAGTATTTGAATTTTGAATTAAGTAGCTGTTAGAACGAATTAACTCACTACAGAGGATTTAAATTTGAATTAGGTAGGAGTTAGGCAGTTACAACTTCCAAGAATATCTGTCAAATTTTGTAGTAACTCCATGAATAATCGATTATTTACCTTGTGTAATCGATTAATTCGTAAGCAAAATCACATTCTGCAGATACAGTAATTGATTAATTCGTAACGTAATCGATTATTTCTGTAAAATTCACATGTAGAAGATGAAGTGTAATCGATTATTTTATAATTTAATCGATTATCACATAGAAGTTTGAATTTCAGAAACATATAGAAGCTTGTGTAATCGATTAATCCGACATGTAATCGATTATTCTAGAAGGTTGTGAATTTTGAAAAAATTGATTCTCGGTATTTTAATCGATTACCATTCATTGTAATCGATTATTCTAGTGAACTTTCATTTTGTAAAAGATTTTATGATCAATGTAATCGATTAATCCGACTCTTAATCAATTATTACAGAAACATTCAGTTTTCTGAAAAAGAGTTTCTAAGAAGAATAATCGATTACATAAGCTCAAATTTCCCTCTGAATCATGATTTTAATGATTTTAATCGATTAATACGACACTTAATCAATTATTACAGAGCAAGTATCAAATATAACAGGATTTATGCAGCATGACATGGAAATTTTAAGTTTTTGTAATGAAGGATTCAATTGACAAATAATTTCACATGAAAAGGCATATAACATTCAAGCTAACAGAGATTAGATTCATCCAAGATTCCTAGCATGTTTCTAAGAGCATAGAATTGATATTTCTTTGTTGAGATGCATCAAAAATAATTTTACTAAGCTAATTCTGTAGCACAAAGCTAACCTAGGTCGACTCAGAGACACGATCAATATGGTTCTAGCTTCAAATCATTGGTAATAATAAGGGGGAATTTTGTCAAACAGTTGGTATGCGTAAAGTAAAACATGCAAGAACACAAACTAAAATTAAAGAACAATGCAAAAATTAACAAGATTAACAATGTCAGCAAACCAAGGTGTGACATGTGATGAATGCAAATGCACCAAATGCTCATCAGGAAAATTATCACGAATGGGAAAGGACTCAAGAGGTCCCTCAATCCTACTCAAGTGATCAGCAACCAAGTTTTTCGCACCACTTCTTTCCTTAATCTCAATGTCAAATTCCTGAAGAAGAAGCATCCACCTGATCAGTCTAGGTTTAGCATCAGGCTTCTTCAACAGGTATTTCAAAGCTGCAGGGTCAATAAAGACAGTAATATGGGAGCAAAGCAAGTAAGATCTAAATTTATCTAAAGCAAAAACAATAGCCAAAAGCTCCTTCTCAGTGGTGGTGTAGTTAACTTGGGCTGCATCCAAGGTGCGTGAAGCATAAGCAATGACATGGGATAGTTTACCAACTCTTTGTGACAACACAGCCCCAAGTGCATAATTAGAGGCATCACACATGAGCTCAAAGGAAAGCTCCCAATTTGGCGGCTGCATGATGGGAGAGGTAGTTAGCTTCCTCCTCAATCCCTCAAATGCCTCTTTGCAAGGCTGGTCAAATGTAAAGTCTACGTCCTTTTGATGAAGCTTGGACAATGGCAATGCAATTTTACTGAAATCCTGAATGAATCTCCTATAGAAATCGGCATGTCCAAGAAAAGAATGTACTTCCCGCACAGAAGCGGGGTAAGGCAAAGAAGTAATCACATCAATTTTGGCCTTATCGACCTCAATACCTCTACTAGAGACCTAATGTCCTAGGACTTTACCCTCATGCACCATGAAATGACATTTCTCAAAGTTAAGAACAAGGTTAGTACTAATACATCGGTCAAGCACTCTAGAGAGACTATCCAAACATGCATCAAAAGAGGAACCATAAACAGTGAAATCATCCATAAACACCTCCATGCAACTCTCTAATAAATCAGAAAAGATGCTTACCATGCACCTTTGGAAGGTGCC
>PYAF01003254.1:0-18392 GCA_007407185.1 Glycine tomentella | reverse complement strand
GCATGTGTGTTCTTGTGGCATAACAAGTCTTGGATTAATTTTGTGATAAAGATTATTGTTTGATTTTGTGATAAAGATCCAAAGGGCAATAAAACTCTGATTTGAAACTCTGATTTTCATCAAAGAAATTTTAATTTACCAAGACTAACCAATTCACCCCCCCTCTTGGTTAAGTGTGAAGTGTTCCTTATTTTCCACACCGTAGATAGGTTTAATGAAGGAGATAATCACAAGAAATTACAAACAAGTAATATCTCTAATTAATTCAAGTAATATCCTTGAAAAATATATTGCTTTTGAATTTCTAACTTTTATCTTCAATTTCCGCAATTTCTCCTTTCAGAACTTTCTGTTGATTCAAAATAAGGCCTAAAGTTAACTAAAATGCCAAATAAACATCACAAAATGCATATGAAAATCTGTTAAATTTGACATTTATCACCTCCCTAGGATTATAACGTAGGCCAGAGTAAAGGCAGAGCCCTCTTTTAGCATAAATGACACCACCAACAAGGGCAGCGTCACCAACAGGAATAGTGGAAACTTGATCACTGGTGGCTTTTGAGCCACCGTGATGCTGAGAGGGATTGTCGTTATAACTTCCTCTATTGAATGAACCTCTGGTGAAAACATCCTACCCCCACCGGAGCACTTATAACCTTCTCTAGAATGAGACATTATGAAAAAGGGAGGAGGGTCAAAAAGGCGTACATGGAAAAAAATAGGAGGATATCAGAGAAAAAAAGATGACTAGAGGAAATAGTGTTTGGATGGAGAAAAAGGCATAGAAGCAAAAGTGGGAGAAAAAAAGTTTCCTCACCTTTGTGTAGTCTTCTAGAAGCTTTTGATGGCCGAAAGGACACATCCATTTAGGCCATTAGATCTTTCCTTAAAGTCACAAATCAATGATTGGGAAAAGATGTGACCTTTGGCTATCCTAACGAAGATTCAAAAATCAAAGGACATAATCATTGCCTTTTTTAAAAATACGCAAAAATATTTAATGTGTTTGAACCAACATAATAGTTGACAAGATGTCGCTTCGGATACTCCACCATTTAGACTCAACATTGATTGAATAAAATTCCCTTTATGACTAGGTGAAAAACGTTGACTCAACTACAACCAGACCAATGAATGATACTCAGACTTGGCTGGTAGATGGCAAAGTTAGAGCAGAGGACTTAAAATTATTTTTCACAAAGCTCCTATAACCAGCTTCAGAGCTTGGGGGACATATGTACTACTTGGACTCGGCAAGCCTCTATACTCAGTCGCCGTCCCAGCAGTCTACCAGAAAGATAAAGATAACCCCTAAAACCAGAAATGATCTATTATTTAGAGAAAATAAGATAAGATCATATCTTTCCCTATTTACATTATCTTATAAGAGAAATTGAGATCTTATTATCCAATTTCACCTCTATAAAAGGGAATCGTCGAGGTTTAGGTAAACCAACTCTAATCCAACCTATTTTCTGATACATGTATACCTCTACGCCTCTAACTTGAAAGTCAGAGAGTCATTGCAGGTACACCTCACCACCATTCATGGAGGAGCTCATGGAGGAACATCCTCGCGAGAAGGTTAAACCAAATCCAATAAGAACACATCCCATGTAACATCTTTGTTAGATTCAATACTCGTTTATCGTGAAAGTGGTATCTTCTTTCAATTTTCAATATGCAATCCTTTGAGTTTCTAAATAATGCTTCAAAAACAATGTCATGGCTGAGAAGTAGCGACCAATTTATGACATTTTTCAGTGCTCTATTCCCCCATACATACATAATTAAGGTTGGCTCATTTTCATTTTGTTTTCTAAGAATTAGCTACAACATCCTTGAGTATCACATAATGCATTGCTTAAAGTTTACTCATTTCATATTAAATATTTGAAATTCACCAAATCTAATCAATATTTTATAAAGAGTTAACTATGTTTTTGGTCCCTAAACTTTTTTCGAATTTTCAGTTTTAATCTCTAAACAAAAAATTGATTGGTCTTAGCCCTTCATGTTTTGGTCCATCAATGATTTTGGTCTTTATCGTTAAATATTGAAATTAAGTGATGACGTGGTGTTATATTTTATGGCGGTAATTTATGCTGGTGGTTACAAACCGCCAAGAAATGCTTGGCAATAAACATAGGGGAACCCTCATTTTCCTTCACGCGCACCTTGATGGTACCCAAATGAGTGCAGGATTTGTTCTCATCTATGATGCTTACCCCATCTCAGATTTTGAGGGTGAGTTCAACATGCACTCCAAGGCCACCATAGGCGTCGAGTTCCAGACTCAGTGTCTACTATTGTGGTGTTGTCACCTCTGTCTACTAATGCGGTGTTGTCAATGCTTTCATGGTTTACAGCATCTCCCACGACACTGGCTCAACGAACTTAAAAGTAATTCTCACTCTTTTTCCCTATCTTTTAACACTAGATCTGACCCTTGTTCTTCTGTTTGATTTTCAAATTCCTATATGTGTACCTTAGATTCTTTATCTACCTTAGTTTTCACCATCATTTTACCTTCCTCTGTTTCATTTCTTGCAAAGAAAGAACATGGTTTTCCAACTGTAACTCCAACCTTTGATGTCGATGACAATGTGACACTGCAGTGTCTGAGGTCGATGGTGGACTCTACCATGGTGAGGCCTTCAGATGCTTTGTGATAGCGAGGATGACATGCCTGTCAACAAAGACTTGAAATTAAGTGTGACCCAGAACAAGATTCGAGGAATTGAAGGGGTGGAAGTGGAGCACAAAGACGCAGGGGTGGTGGCAGGCAAGGTTGATGGAGAAGGGGCGATCATTGGTTGAATTTATGCCTTTTTGTTTGATTTACAAATTATTTGAATTCGTACTTCTGTCATTTTGAATTTGTTTATCTGTTGAATGTGTACATTTTGGTGATATGGGGGTATAACAATTATCATCACAAAATATAACAGCATGTCTTCACTTATTGCCAATATGGACAGATGAAAGTTATTGACGAACCAAAACATGAGGAATTAAGATCAACTAATCTTTTTTAGGATAAATAGTCATTTTCATCCCTGAATGTGCAAAGCGCTGACAAATTCGTCCACGTAAGACGAAAATTCAAAGTTTTATCCCTGAAAGTGGAAAAAAGTGCGACAAATTCATCCATCTGTTAACTTTCATCTGTTACCGTTAATGAAAGAGTCTACGTGACACATTTAAGGACGAATTTGTCAGAGCTCTACACATTCAGGGACGAATTTGTCAGCGTTGCAACCCAAAATATAATTATACTTCACCTTCTCCTTTTTTTTAATCATTGCAAGCATAACATTACAATAAACACTTAAAAAAAAGAAAAACAAACATAAGTTAGAATAAACATAATAATAAGCATAATATTGATTAATAAGTTGTTTTGAAATTTCTATTATGACAATATTAGGTAGTGACAAAATCAAGTTGAGTCTCTTTTTTTGTAAGGATTAACTTAATGGTCATACATTTTAATTTGTTCGAGTCTCATATTTTGGGTAAGGTAATGTTTCATATTTTTGCTTTGAAATTTCTAATGTGATAGTACCTTACCCAAACTCAAACAAAAATGGACAGTCATTAAGTTAATTTTTACAAAAAAATGAGACTCAACTTGATTTTATCACTACTTAATATTGTTACAATAGAAATTTCAGAGCAACAAATAAATTATGCTTATTAATTAATATTATGCTTATTATTATGTTTGTTATAACTTATATTTGCTTTCTTAATTTTTTAAGTGTTTATTATAATTTTATGCTTGTAATGATTAAAAAGGGGAGAAGATGAAAATTAAATTATATTTTAGATAGATCGCTGATAAATTCGTCCCTAAATGTGTCACGTATAATCTTTCAATTAACAGTAACATACATAAGTTAACGTATGAATAAATTTGTCGCACTTTTTCACTTTTGAAGACAAAAATTTGAATTCATTTTCGAGAACAAATTTATTAATATTCTCCACATTCAAGAATGAAATTGGGCTATTTATCCAATTTTTTGAAGGAATAAAAATAAAAGAAGTGCAGGCACAAATAAACATAACGAACCCTTTTATAAATGATTGACTACTAGACATAACCGATTGGAATAAAATCTCCTTTGTCTTTGTTAATGTAGTACATCTTGTTCATTAATATCTCACCGGTATTTACGAATATTATAACATTATTTTGGTGCAATCATGCATCAATCCATTTGGAAGTGCATGCCATGATTCCTGACCGTCCCAGGTGGGTCAGGTACTGTAACAGAAGAAGATTTTTAAATCATACAAGGACAGCAATCTAAAAAATATACTACCTTTAATTTAAATATTAAATTATTTTAATTAATTTACATTTTAAAAAATAATTAATTTAATTACATTACATTAAAATTAACAATTATTTATATTATTACTTTTTATTTTTGTCTTTACTTAATACCTTCTCACCAATGAAAAATTAATATCAGTAGAGAAAATAGTATCATTAATTAAAAACATTATAGGATAAAATAATCGTATAGAGGGACGAAGATAGTTTGTTGTTCTTTTTTCCAAAAGAGCATCCATAAGTTCTGGAAAGTGTAATTAATTAGCTGTGACTCCTTGTGTTGCCAGCTCCCACCTTCGCATTTATTCGCAACAAAGTTGGATGCATTTAACTAAGCCGCTTAACACAACACATCACATGGAGGCAACAAGACTCAACCCCATCTAGCAAGATAATCTAAGCAACACAGATAACAAATAATTGGGTTGATTTTTTTTATTTATAAGAATTAAAAATGATATCAGAAAATTTATAACATTCATATTCATTGTTTAATCAACCGAATTATACTCTTAATAATTTAGTTGATTAAGTACGATTTTAGGAATTTCATTCTTATTTATGTGTGTGAAAAGAAAATATTAAGAAAGACAATTTAATAATCTTTACACTTTATACAAGGCAAAAATAATTTCTTTATTCAAATATGCACAATCTCTTAAAAACCAAAAAAGAAACCACCGAGCAAGATCCCTCCTTGAATCACGATTTGCATTAATGCAGTTTTTGGTCAGCGATCAAAATTCAAACCAAATTAAGGGGCAAAAAAAACTACACATTCACTCGCCCAACTTCTGAACTGCAACATCAAGATTCAATATATCCATGAACGGCAAAAAATTAAAAAAAATACAATTTAATTATTTAATTAAAAAAAGGGGGTAGTTTGAAGATTATTTAGCAAAATGGTGCAGGGCTTCATGCCCATTTGGGGCGTGTTTAATCACGCCCAAATGGGGCGTGTTTGCCCTGGTGGCGCCACGTGACAGGGAAAAATGAGGGTGCAGGGTTTTCGCGATTTTTCGTAAAATTACGGAAGACGATAACTTTTGATTGGGACGTCCGATTGATGCGAAATCGGTGGCCACGAGCTCGAAATTGAGAGGAGAAGGCCTAGGAAAGTCCCCAAAGGGGACTTGGCCAAAAATTTTCCCAAACGAGACCTCTAAGTGCCTCAAAAATGCGATTTTGTTTGGAGGTTGAAAGACAAAATCGCATTTTTGAGGCACTTAGAGGCCTCTTTGGGAAAAAAATTTGGGCAAGTCCCCTTTGGAGACTTGTCCAGGCCTTCTCCTCTCAATTTTGAACACGTGGCCACCGGTTTCGCGTCAATCGGACATCCCAATCAAAAGTTATCGTCTTCCGTAATTTTACGAAAAATCGCAAAAATCCTACACCCCCATTTTTCCCTGCCACGTGGCGCCACCAGGGCAAACACGCCCCATTTGGGTGTGTTTAAACACGCCCCAAATGGGCGTGAAACCCTGCACCATTTTGCTAAATAATCTTCAAACTACCCCCTTTTTCTAATTAAATAATTAAATTGTATTTTTTTAATTTTATGCCATACATGAACCCCAAGTATCCAAAGAACTGAAATAGAGAGAGATATATCCTAAAAGATTAATTAATATATAATAAGAAAAAAATATCAATTAGCTTCATTACAATAAACGAGGTCGTCCAATTCCGAACCAACTAAATTGATCAGGAGCCCTAAAATCAAACTGGCTTAAGATGATGATCAATACAATCCCAAGGCAACATCCAACAAATTATAAAAAAAAAAAAAAAAAAAGTTAACAAGACCTCAACTGAACCGGACTCAAATTATTCAAAACTAAAAAAAGAAAAGAAAAAGGAAATAAAACAAAATGAGTTCTATCAGAAAGATCATCATGGTACTGGTAGTATTAAATACTCATTAATTAATTATTTAATTAATTAATTATTCATCTCAAATAAAACTCCTAATTTGTTTTTGATATTTCCCTCTTCGTCGTGTTGAGGCCTGAACCCAGCGGCGGGAGAAGAAGAAGGCGAGGAATGCGTGGAAGTTGTTGATGAAACCATTGACAAATTCCCTTCACTCCAAGCCCTCCTCATAGGGTAGGACACGTTGTTGCATTTCGGCAACTTGTGCGTGCACGCTCTGCTGCTGTTCCTCCTCGACTTGCTGTGCAGAGCGCAGCCGCAGTTCTTGTGGTAGGGCCGGCGCTCCACGTCGTTGTCGTAGGCGGAGATGCAGCCCTCGTAGATGGGCCGGAAGAGTCCGTCTGCGGCCGCGGCGGAGGCCATGTTGTTGTCTAGCCAAGAATTAATTAATAATTTCACACTAATAATAATTCTAAGCTGACGCTGCCCGAAGATGTGTGTGCCACCCACCCGAAGGTTTTTCAACCCGTGAGGTTAAGGCTATGGAAGAACAATGGTGGGCGTTTATAAAAGGAGGAGGTAGAGGATGTTAAATAGAGAGAGAGAAAGAAAGAGAAGGGGCACGTTTGGTTGGTCTCGATAAACGGCACATGTGCGGTGTGAACAGTGATGTGGGAGGCGTAGTGGGTCACTTCCTCGACTGGGTATACGCGCGCAACACAGCACAACACGACACATGTAGGCTTTGTTTTGTTTTGACGTGTGGCTGGTTTAGTTAGTTTTTCAGCTTCCATAACTGTTTTTAGTTTAATGGCTTTTGAAAATTTTGAAAACCCAAAAAAGGATATTATTATCTGATTTCACGTTTTTTCGGATTGTTTAAAGTTTTCTTTTAAATTTAATTTTATCAATAAATTAACTAATATTTTAGTCCGGGTTTAAAACTAATATTTTTGTAAAAGAAAAAACACAGTAATATTTTAGTTAGTATAACGTTCTAAATAAATATAAATTTTATATAATTCAAATTTATATTAAATGAATATTTTAAATATATGAATTATATTATAACTACTGTTTTAGCCCATGCGTTGCATGAGCTTATTAAATTTTTCATTATCTAATGCTATGTTTGGTAAAATTAATTAAAAAATTAAAAAGATAACTAGGAGTTGAAAATTAGTTGGAAGTTAAAAGTTGGATGTTTTTAAGCTAACTTATTAAATTATAAATGTTCGATAAAATTAGTTAAAAATATAAAATGATATTTAAAAAGATAATAAGAAAATTGAATAAATATTTTAATTTATTGTGTTAGGATATTGTCCAAGGTCAAACTAGGTAAATTTTTTCAATCCTTCAATTTGATGTTTCACATTAGTGTTTCTCATGGATTTCTTCAACTTTCAACAAACTTGCATCTTCTTATACGAATACTTATTCTTTTTTTATGTGCCTTCATTGATTGTGGCAACATATAGTGAAGAATTGTCAAACTTTAGTCTTCTAATATTGGCAAGTGATGCATTCTAAGTCTTTCTAAACCATTTTGATGTTTAGAAACTCAGAGTCAAGGTCTTCATTAATCTGATGTAGGCTTTGCATAGCTTCATTCTAAACCATGATGCTTCATGTTGCCTTTGATACATCTTCTATGTAAGGCCATTGTTGTTCAATATCTTGCTAAGAACCAAGTCCTCATAAGCAAACTTCAACATTTTGAAGGGCTTCAAGGACTCTTATGAGTTTCTCAACTCTAAGAGAAGTTCTATAAACCTTTCTGAGCATCATTCTAAATACCTCAAAATTAAAGAACACTTATGCTTTTTAAGTAATAAAAAATGAAACACTTAAGTAGAATGTTAGTCATCACTTTACACCCATCATCCTTTTAATTTGTATTGATAATGGTTTGTCATAATTAAAACTAGGGATGTGGATTCAACAATCTCCCCCTTTTTTTATGATGGAAAACCCTTAGGAGCAAATTCAAGGGATGCAATACCTTTATGAGTTTTCCAGATTTTAGGTCCCCTTAGGAGTATCCATAAGTTATGTTTCATTTTAGTTTAAAGGAAAGCTCCCCCTCAATTCAAGCGTTATAAAAATTATCAAGCATTTCACCACATAATGCAAAAAAGAAACATATAGAAATCTCATAATATCCATCCAAATCAAATCAGTTCATTAATAAAATAGGATCATTACAAAATACTTCAAAAAAATAAATATAACATGATCCTACAAAAATTGATCCTCCGTCTCACTCAAACTCTCCTAACTTCTCCCCCTTTATCATCAAGAGAAAAACAAAAGGGAGGTACAAAGAGGCAGATCATTCATTCTTGGTAAGAGATGAGTTTTTCTATGATAAGGATGGGGAAAGCATAATTGTAGCTCTCAGAGGTGGTGGTGACTCATGCGGCATAGTTGCAACTTCAGGGATCAATGCAAGTCTTGTCCTGTCTAAGATCCATTCCTTTAGCTTAAGGAATTTCTCAAAGAAGTCATTTATTGCCTCTATAGTTTATCACTATTGGTAAACAACAACTTTTGGTCAGAATGCATTTTTCTGGCTTGCTTCTCCAAAGAAGTCAACCTAGATTCTACCCACCCAGATGAGGGTTCAACAACAACAACATGAGTTGGGATGTGAACATGGGGAACATCCTCTTGAACTGTAGAAGGTTCATCTACGTTTGACTCTGTAGGAAATGAGGAAAAAGGATAAAGAAGGTAGAGGGTTCACCAAAGATAGGGCTAAGACCATAAGCAATTTTAACAGAGGTATCAAAGAGGAGAGAACTGAAGAGATTCCCAAGATTTTCAGTGTTGAACAATGAATCCTTCATAGACCCAATTGGGGTCCTTTCACCAGCCTTTGCTTCTAGTGCTTTCTAAGTAGTAGTAACCTCTTCAACCTTCTGAAAAGGTTCTTTTTCTTTTCCTTCTTCTTGTTCTATGCTTCATTTCTCAAGCATCAATCCAATTCACCACACCAAGCTATTCGAGTCATCATTGTTCTAAAAAATTTATCCTATTATGAAAGTTCGTTCAATCTCATTAAAAGCAATTCAATCGAATTAACCCCTAGATTGATTGAAACCACAACCCTAACTGAAATACCATCCAATTAATCTGTGATTAATATTCAAAATTAGGAAATGAATCCATAACCTAATCCGCTTTCAATCCTAAACGCATTCATAATCATGAAAACAGAATAGTAATTGAAGAAGAAAGTGAACATTCAAATAGAATTCGAAATATCAAACCAGAACTCAAATTCTCCTTTTGCTTGGGTTGGATCCTTGGATTGATTGATTATTTAACTCCCATGATCATCATCAATGAAATCCTCATGAAATGTGCATGAAAATGGAAGAACAGCAAAACGAAATGAAGAACAAGGAAGAACAATTGAGAGAAAATAAGAGCAAGAGTTTTGATTCTAAAAACTTAAAAAGAGAAATGTAAAAATTGTTTTTGCTAATGTAATGTAATGTGTTAAGTCTCTCCAATGTCACTAATATAAATTGACTAAGTCTGAAGGAAATAATGGGCCATGAACAAACCCATCAATTCTAATTATTTACTATTTACAACCATAAAAATCAAACTCGCGGCCCAAAATATAAGTGCAGTGATTCTGACTTCGAAGCCCAAAATGACCCTCCAAATGGCAGAATTAGCCTTGGCTTATTTCTTACAAACTTGTAGATCTTTTCGTTATCTTTCCAAGGACTACTAGAATGCTCCATTCGGATTTCCGTAGAGCTCTATAGGTCCTATACAAGGCAGATAGGTCAAGTGAGCATAAAATCCAAAAATACGCTACAATTAGCAATTAAGCCCATTTATTTGCCTAAGACAAAAACTGAATTAACAAGTTAACTAAAAGCACTCCATCACCAAGTTTGAATAAAAAATCTTCAGCTTGGCCAGAACATCATCAATATCATTAACATTGAGGTAATCCTGGATAGGTATATAACCCAAGGGATCTGAACTCCAGCAATTACCACACCCTCAGAAGAGTGGATGTTTTCAACTTTCTGAGCTTCATGATGCGTAAAATATGTATGCACAAGCACAATTGTATCATACACAGTAGTAACAATGGACCTAAGTTTGGATATTGTACCCAAAAGGCCAGTTGTCTTCCTAATAGCTAAAATTAGTAAACTAAACAATTGGAACAAATATTAAAAAGAAAAAGAATTATTTTGTGATTTTTTTAAAAGAAAACAAGTAAAATAAGATCAACAAGAAATTTGAGTGATATTAAAAACGATCGGGGATTATGATTCACTAGTACCAATTTTTCCCCAACCCTGTTTGTAACATACTTAAAATTATATTATGAGTTATATTTATAATTTAATTATGGAAGTAGAATAAAATTTTTTGGACTATTAGTCAATGACCGAACCATGTACTATGAAATATTTTTGGCAATTGGTAACTCCTAGAGAATGAGACAAGCTGGAATTTCAAGGTAAAGTCAAATATTCTTGGAATATTTGAGTCAAGGTATAGTCAATGAGTAAATAGAATGAGACAAGCTGATTCCAAATTTCTTGAATAATCTTTTAGGGATATCCATGTGGCAGCTACGTGCACATATGCCATTAATGAAGGGAATATTTGTAATGATGATTAGATAAAGAAAATCTAGATATTTTCTTAATTTTTAAAGACTTTGTTAACCTAGAACTTAAGCAACTACTAACTAAGTTTCTTTCTAAACAATGACCTTCCATTCTAACTAAATCAATTAGTATAAATAGCCTTGGCATTCAAGAAAATTCTACACGTAAACTTCAGTTTTCTAATATACGAGTTTCTTGCAATCGTACTTTCTCTCTACCACTTCACCCATCAACCACTTTCTTCTTTCCAGACAATATCCCTTAGAAGATTTTTGCAAGGAAGACAACCTTTACTCCAGAATCAAAACTCATTTGAGGTAGGCTAGGCTTCAATCTTTATTTAAGAATTTATTTGGACTAATTTACATGTTTGAATGTGCAGATTTATGGCTATTATTTAGGCTGAAATTTCATGTCATTTAAAGGTTATTTTACGATATGATAATGTTGATTTATATCATAGGATAGGTGATGAATTATATGTTGAAATATTATTGATTATTTAGAATGATATTTGATAATTTTTGGAAGAGAACTAATGATCTTGTTTGTTCATATTTTTATTCTAACACTATTTGATAGAAGTAGAGGTTGAATGGTATGTAGATAAATGGTTCACATGCTTAAATTATTAAATTTGAGGATGAAGTAGTAAGGTGATAGGTGCAAGGGGACTAATATGGCCGGGTTGGGAACCCGTACATACTTTTTATGATAACTAAGGTGGCTGGGTTGGGATCCCGGACATACTCTTTTTGATAACTAAGATGACCGGGTTGGGATCCTGAACATAATCTTTTTGATAGCTAAGATGGCCGGGTTGGGATCCCGGACATACTCTAATTGGAGTAAGATGGTCAGGTTGGCATCCCAGACAGATTATATTTTTTTGATGAATAATAGGGGTGTTTACGGGTACGGGTCCCGTGAACCTGAATCGATCCGAACCGATTTGAATAGTTTAGGTTGGGTCATTTATATATTTAGGTCAAAACCGAACCGAACCGATCAAAATCGTTCATGTACGGGTTGAGTCACAGGTTTAGATTTACAGATCCGTTGATCCGATCCGTGAACCCGTAATAATAATATAAATTTTATATATATATATATATATATATATTAAAAATTTAAAAAATAATTTGACGATAAAAAAAGGTATGATATTGTAAATGTTTAAGATTGCATTCAAAAATAAGATAGGATATTTTTTAATATTGCATTAAAAAATAAGATAGAATATTTTTAAGATTACATTGCATAATATAATAAAATATCTTTAAGATTGCATTGGATAATATGATAGAATATATTTAGGATTGCATTCAAAAATTGGTTAAAATCATATCTTTAAATTAGTATAAATAGAAACATATTTTGGTGTTCATGTATGCATTCCATTCCAAATAATATTAGAGTATTAGAAAGTTTATATTTACATCATTGAGAGAATTGTTGTGAGATCATATAGAAGCGTTTGACAAGTTTGATTCTTCAACTCTCAATCAGGATTTAAAGATACCTATTTGCTTAAGGAATATAAGCGTAAATGTAACTATTTTATTGTATTCTTCTTCTTGACTTTGAAAAAGGTTGCAGCTGGGAACTAAGATACCAGTTTTGTCTCTGTTCTTGATGAATTAAGACATGCGACTTCTGGCTAGGAAACTAGGATACCAGTATGGTTGGGAAACAAGGATATCAGTCTATCTCTATTCTTGGTGAATTGAGACTAAAGCTTTTTGCTGGGAAACAAGGATACCAACTGGGATAATTGTTGTATAAGGGTAGACTAGGAAACTAGGATACTAGGAACCCTTGTACACAAAATTATCATAATTGTTGTTTGGTTTGGCTTTAAATACTGCTAATATTGGATCTCCAAGTGTTGAAACTGCAAGTGCTGGAACTTCTTAATGTATTACTTTCAGATATATTGTTATTTGTTTCACCTTTTTTTTTCATATTTTGTTTACCATGTTTATAATATTAATGAATCATAGTTTGTTTATTTGTTTGTTTCAGCAAATATGGTTGCAACAAAATTGGTTATAACAAAGCTTGGTTTGTAATAAACAATTGTGATTCAAACTACTATAGTAAATATTTTTCACAAATCTTTTGTTTTAATTTATATTATAAGTCTATTTTATAATATTATGTTGATGGTATTAAATGAATTAATTTTACTACTTTCATACATTTGATAATATTGTGTTAATTGTATGAGATATTTGAAAGAATCATGATATAAAATAGTAGTTCTAAAAAAAAATTAAATGAGTAACTCGGTGATCCGAACCGAACCGAACTATTCATGAACGGGTTGGGTTGGGTTGGGTTTCAATATTTTTTTTCTGAAAACCGAATCAAACTGAACCGATCAAATTTGATTGGGTTGGGTCCTAAATTTGGCCAAAACTGATCCGAACCGACCCGCGAACACCCCTAATGAATAAGGGGGCCGGGATGGTATCCCAGATAGATTATATTCTTGATTACTAAGATGGCCGGGTTGGCATCCTGGACAAGATTATATTTTTTGATGAATAAAGAGGTCGGGATGGTATCCCAGATAGATTATATTCTTGATTATTAAGATGGTCGGGTTTCGAGATGACCGGGTAGGTATCCCGAATAGATTACATTTTTGGATGATTGAAAAGGCCGGGTTGGCATCCCGGATAGACTATACTTTTGGAGGATTGATATGGTCGGGTTGGCATCCCGAATTGAGTATATTTTTGATAAGATGGCCGAGATGGTATCCCAGATCAATTATATTCTTGATCATTGAGATTACTAGGTTGATATCCCGGATAGATTATCTTTTTGACTAAGAAGGACGGGTTCACATCCCGGATAGATTCTTATTGATAATTGAGAGGACCGGGTTGACATTCTGGATATCCTATATATTTACTTATGGATGAATTTTTATGTGATGATTTCTTGTTTTCAAGTCTAGTACGAAATTTGTGAAAAATAGTTTGAGACTACATCCAGTACGAGATGTAGAGACCAGGTGCAAATACATGGAAAGACATGAATGACTAGCATAAGATGGCTGCAACATTTCTACATCCAGTACGAGGTGCAGCTACATACAGTACGATATGTAGAGGCCATGTGCACCCTAGGAAATTCATTTCATGCATTCATATAGTTGCATAATTATTTTTATGATTGTTTTTTTATTATATTAATGATTTACTAACGTATTAACGTGCTTGGTGGTTTAGTTTTGCCTACTGAGAAATTTTATTTCTCACAAAATTTGTTTCATGTTTTTAGATGGCCTCAATCATCATATTCCTTGATGCGCTAAATCTGGAGTGGTACCTCGATGAAGAAAGGAACTGTATATAATAACCATGCACCCTGCTCTATGTGCTTATATTTATTTTGGCACTCATTTTCCAATTTCTGTACTTAATGGACTTTTTAATCCTTATGACCTATTCCTACAGTTCGCTCCTGCTTATCCACAACCACCTATGGAACCAATTAACTTGGTCAGCGAAGAAGAGAGCTTTGGGGAGAACTTTTGAAGTAAAACTATGGGTTGTAGGTTTTGTACATAACTAAAAATCCTAACTAGTGTGATTGTGTTGTTTCTAATAGTTAAGTTTGATGATGTAACCAAAAGAAATGACTTATGTATCAACGTATTGTGGCTATTAATATATATATATATATATATATATATATATATACATATGTGTGTGTGTGTGTGTTTGTGTGTGTTTGAAAATCTCTATAAGTTATACATGATAGAATTTATACTATGATCTATTCATTAAAAATAAATAGTCAATATTTAACGATTCTTAAAAATTTAATCCAACTAAAATAGAATATCTAGAAAAATTTTAGGATGTTACATTGTTCCTATGAAATTCCTACCCTAAGTTAATTACCAATTACTAAAGTCACCTAAAGGCCTTCGATTCAAGTCAATAGATGTTTTTTACTTCAATCGATATTCTAATGATCATGAATATACCAATTTAAGGCATATGATAAAATAAAGGCTATGGAGGACTAATACAAAGATAAACTAATCTATTGGAGATTACCCAAACAGTTTGATCATCTAGTTTGGAACAAAACCTTCACTATGTAGATCTACCAAATACACGCGAATGATGTATATTTGATTAAGTTAAGATTGATCAAGTCTTAATTGACAAGAAATATAAGATAAAGAATTAATTAATATAAAACATCAAGGAATTTCATTAAGAACAAAGGAAAGAGTACAATTGAACAGTTACCTCGTAACCCTCGGAATATGGGAGACTAACTGCTCATGGTCAAAGCAAAACTAGAATGCCTAAATTAGCATAGACATACCAGTAAGGAAGGAACGTTGATCATGATTTTCCCTCACGTTGTCATCCACACCTCATAAACACTCAAAACACTATCAAAAACTTAAAATAGGTAATGAATTTTGAACATTTAAAGTACAAAATCTAACTTCTTATTTATAGACTCCTAAAGATAATTTTGATTAGATCCCTAAAGATAATTATTCTAACTAGGAGAACTATAGATAGATATTTTGATTAGATCCCATAATATTGTTACTTTAATTAGGCATACTACAGATTGATATTCTAATTAAATCCTTAAAGATAATTACTCTAATTAAACTCCTAAAGATAGTTTCCATAATTAAGCTCACTACTGCCGTGGTGATATCCACTATAACCATTATTAGAATCATGGCACTGAAGCTTGAGATGTACTAACTTTGCCACGGTCCATATGAGTTGACCACGATCATGGTAAAGTTTACCACAATCGTTATTGAAATTTGAAGGCATTGAGGGCTTGGGACGTTGTCAAATGGTCATGATCCTTCTTACTAAATTGACCATGGCCCTACGAAAACTGACCACGGCTATGGTCAATGTACCATGGCCATTATCAAGTAAGAATAACATCAAATCTTCATTTAATTGTGCACTTTCCAACTTTTTCACCTATGTAACGCCCTGAAATTTCGATAATTACAAATAGATGTTTGATATATTTCTTGTGTTATTTGATTATTTTATTTGTTTAGATTATTTGAAGTGTTGTGTGGATTATCCTTGAGTAACTGCTTGGTGTGTATGTTAGGTTATGTGGAGTTTGTTTGATATGTGTTGAAATGTGTGATTTCAAGTTTTACCCAAAACCTATTTTCGTAAAACTACAATCTTGGACTTGTTAACCGTTGGATCGCCTTCCAATTTGGACTTTAAGTTCAAAACCCACCTCTTCATGTTTTGACTGTTGGGATTTACAAAATAACAATTTTTGTTATCTCGCCTAGCACAACCAGCACGCTAAGCGCAATTCCAAACAGAGAGAAAATAGCAAGATGAGCTCGCTAAGCGAGACCTATAGTCTATAAATACGTCCATCAACACCGAAAATGTGTTTTTCACCTTTCTTCTTCCCCAAAACCCTCACCCAAGCTCTAACCCTTCTCCTCCACCACCTACGACTACCGGTGATCGCCAAGAGCCACCGTTGCTTGCCGTCGGACCACCGCACAGAGAGGAACACTTTAATCGAAGCAAAATCTTCAAAACTCAACTTGAGGATTCGGTAGTGAACGGAGCCTCCAATCCTCCTTTCATGGTTTCTTCGAGGTAACCATGATTTACTTGTCTTATCCTAGTTAGTATAAGCCTCGCTTAGTAACTCTTGTGATTTGGGTACCATTATTTGATGTTTTTACACTTCCTTTGAAAGGCCTTTGAAAATGATACATCGTAAAATTTTCATTTTTATAATATTGATGTTGTTTTGGTGACCTTATTTGAACCCCAATCACATTGGCATGATCGAAATTTCAAAATGACGTCTCTTTGATGTAGAT
Organism: Glycine tomentella; assembly: GCA_007407185.1. Taxonomy (NCBI): domain Eukaryota; kingdom Viridiplantae; phylum Streptophyta; class Magnoliopsida; order Fabales; family Fabaceae; genus Glycine; species Glycine tomentella. The sequence continues at coordinate 1,639 of PYAF01003254.1, read as the reverse complement.
TCCAAAAATATCATTTTAGCCCCTTTTAAATTTGACTGGATATTTGACCCCAAATGTTAATGTTAACCTTGTCTTTGAAATCTATATTGAATTTCCTTCGATTTGGTATATAGAACTCTGCATTTGGACTAATGGACGTGAACCTAAGAGATCTCAAAACAACGTCGTGAGGAGCTAATGGGAGAATATATATATATATATATATATATATATATATATATATATATATAGGTGAAGGGAGTTTATTGTTTGTTTAAAGCTTTTGATACCATAGTTGGGGTCAGAGAACTCAATTATGGGGAACTATACATGTCGCCATACATAGACACCTCAAAATCCACGCCATACTTTGTAGTTATTAAATATCAAGTTTTCATCAAAAGAGGAAAAATCAAAGAAATAACTTTTCAAGAGTTTAGAACATGCCTAGAGGAATGTAGCCAACAGTCCCCTTTATTCCAATTGTACTTTTTTGCTTAGAAGTGGTACCATTAATAGTTGAAAGAAGTCTTGCAATGCCAAAATCACTCACATGAGCAATCATATCATCATCAAGAAGTACATTGCTCGGCTTTACATCATGATGAATAATTGATAGCTCACATTCATGATGAAGATAATGTATTGCAGAAGCAACATCAATCATGATATTGAATCTTTGATCAAGGTTTAGTGTTCTTGTCTTTCCAAGAGTTAGTGTCTTTGGATGTAGCCATTGTTCTAGGCTTCCATTTTTCATTTACTCAAATATTAGAGCTTTAAATTCTAGGCCTTTGTAATTTGTGTTGGAACAAAACACTAAAATCTGAACCATATTTTGATGTTTAATACTTTTAAGTGCATTGCATTCAGCAATGAAACTCTTTTGTGCTCCATTTTTTTTAAGGTTTAAGACCTTTATAGATAGAGCTAAAATTTCTAAAGTCTTTCAAGTTTGTTTTTGAGAAACCATCAGTTCCATTGTGCAACCTTTGGTTTGAAATGTTAGCTAGCTGGTTAATTTTTGGTGAATCCAAAGATGGTTTCTTATTCCTTTTTCTCATCCAGTAGATAGTTATAATAATTGACAATATGAGAAGAAAAGCAACGACACTAAATATCATTACTATCAACCAAAACTTGTGTTGTTTTGCAAGTTTCTTACCTTCCATAGGGTATGGTGGCAGATGTAGTTCGAAAATACCTCGACAAAGATTAATATTTCCAGTCATCACAAACCCACTTGAATTTTGAAAGACACCTTGAGTTGGCACCTCACCATCCAACATGCTAAAGGATACATTGAAATATTCTAAGAAAGAAATATTTTGTAGAACATCAGGAATTGATCCAGAAAGTGGTTTTGTGATAGGTCTAAAAGTTGAAGACCTTTGAGTGACACCAAAGATGATAGTATGATTCCTTATAAAGTATTTCCTTTCAAATAAAGGGACTCCAACATTGTGCATTGATGAGTCACTATTTATTACTATTTACTCATCTTTCTATACTCATTTTAATCCCTAGTTGTGTTTAAATATCTATATTTTGCATTGTTTCTCATTTGGGATTTAATTAGACCGATAATTCGGATTTTAATTAATTTGGATTATTTTAAGTTTAATTATTCTAATTTTTATTTTCAGGGCAGTTTAACAAT
>PYAF01003253.1:0-14578 GCA_007407185.1 Glycine tomentella | reverse complement strand
TATTCCAATAATTATTCTTTAAGTTACTTTAAGTCACTTATTCAAATCATCATCCATGTACCCACTTTAGTTCTTTGAAGCATTTCATCAAACACATGGTAAACAAAGCTTGATTCTTATAGAAATAAATGAGAATCTAGCATAATAAATATCTAAACCATATTTATCATAACACTTCCCCATACCTTGCTTTCTTTTTGGAATTTTTTGGGAAACTTTCTTCAACCACTCCTAGCTTTTCCACGTGAACTTCTAAGGGTGTGGGCCTTTGTTTGGTTTTTTATTTCAAAGTGAAAGAGATGGAAGGTGAAAGTGGAATGCTACATGTGAACTAGCATCCACTTTGGTCCCCACCATCCTTTTTATATACTAGGTGAATTGGCTTTTGTTAAAAATATCTCCAAAGCTTATTATTACCTAGCTTTCTAGTTGGTTTCCTTTCATTGGCTAATGGTTTTCCACCTTACAAGTGTCCTAGTTCATGAAATTTCCACATCTTTCCCTTGCTTTCTTGCTTTGCACGTGGACTAGGCAAGCTTAGGTGCATTCCCTTTGGTTTTTCTTCTTTCACGTGGAATGGCTATGCCTTTGTAGATTTTTGTTGCATTATTTCCTAAGTCATGATTATTTAGCTTTCCAAATGGTCCAATTACAAAGTACCTAGCTTTTTGGCCATACAAGTGTCCTAAGTCTTGATTTTTCTCAAGCTTTCTCCATTCTTCCTTGATGTCCATGGCCAAGCTTTGATTTTGAAACAAATGTGTTTCAATTGGGCTTGTTCACGTGGATGGCTATAGTTTTTAGGAAATTTTATGCTTTTTACTTAACATGTATTCTTACATTGAATAAAATTATTTCTATAATCTATGAAAGCTTAATTCCAATTGCTTCTTTAGGAGTAAAATTCTAAAATTATTTAGAAACTAGCTTAAGTTTTAGTAACATTTTTAGGATGTTATTTAACTTTCTTCCAATGGCTTTATCTAAATTCTTATTGGTTCATTTTGCCTTTAATTAATAAAATAACTATACTAACTTATTAAAGAACCCATTCCTCCTATAATTAAGAGAAAATTCCTCAGATTATATCTTTTCTTTTTTTTGTTTTTCTGAAGTTCAGGTTAGTCTAGATTGAATTCTTTTCAAAAAAAATTTCCAAAATTTCTAAAAATTCTAACTTATGGTTTTTCTCTATTAACAATGTCAGTAATCCCTTATCTAGGAGCATACTGTACTTTTATCAGGTATTTATAGCATTACTGAGGCTATCTGGCCTTATCAGGGCTAAAGGGTATTTTTGTCATTTTTAAAATGTCCAGGGACATTTTCGTCATTTTATCTAGAAATGCATATTAATAATCTTATAAGAAAATTCACATATATATATATATATATATATTGAAATATGAGGGTGTTACAATTCTCTCTCCCTTAAAGAAATTTCGTCCTCGAAATTTACCTGAGTCGAAGAGGGTCGGATAGTTCTTTCGCATTTCGCTTTCCAGTTCCCACGTAGTATCACCATCTGCGCCATTTCCCCAGATAACCTTTACCAAAGGAATTTCTTTTCCTCTTAGGGTTTTGATTCTTCTATCCTCAATCCTTACTGGAAATGTTTCATAAGTTAAATTATCCTTTATGGGCACATTATCTATCTCAATTACATGGGAAGGATCATGGACATACTTACGTATTTGGGATACGTGAAAAACATCATGAAGATTTGAAAGATTTGGGGGTAAGGCAATTTGGTAGGCTACTGGTCCGACTCTTTTGATAATTTGGAAAGGTCCGATAAAACGCGATGTAAGTTTTCGGGATTTCAGAGCTCTCTCAACTCCAGTCCAAGGATTTACTCTTAAAAATACATGATCTCCTACATCAAACTCTAAATCCTTCCTTCTTCGATCATAATAACTTTTCTGCCTACTTTGAGAGGCTTTCATCTTTTCTTGGATTAACTTAATTTTATCAGTTGTTTGTTGTATAATTTCTGGTCCTAAAATTAAGTTTTCTCCAGACTCTACCCAACATAGAGGGGTTCTACACTTTCTGCCATACAAAGCTTCATATGGTGCCATACCAATAGAAGAATGGAAACTATTATTGTAAGTAAACTCTATTAAAGGTAGAAAATCATCCCAGTTTCCCTTATGTTCCAAAACACAAGCTTTCAATAGATCTTCTAAAGATTGGATAGTTCTTTCAGTTTGTCCATCAGTTTGGGGATGGTAGGCTGAACTTAATTTTAATTTAGTTCCTAAAGCTTTATGTAAACTCTCCTAGAATCTTGAAGTGAATCTAGGATCCCTATCAGATATTATACTAGAAGGAACTCCATGCAAACGTACAATTTCCTTTATATATAAATTGGTTAATTTTTCTAAAGAATATCGAAGGTTAATAGGAATAAAATGAGCACATTTTGTTAATCGGTCTACTATAACCCATATAGAATCAGAACCTTTAGAACTTCTTGGTAAAGAGGTCACAAAATCCACAGATATACTATCCCATTTCCATTGAGGTATTTCTAGAGATTGTAACATACCTAAAGGCTTTTGATGTTCTACCTTTGATTTCTGGCAAACTAAACAAGAATATACGTATTCACTTATTTCTTTCTTCATTTTTGGCCACCAAAACAAAGTTTTTAAATCCTGATATATTTTAGTGGCTCCGGGATGTATACTTAACTTACTTTTGTGTCCTTCTTCCAATATCATTTTCTTAAGTTCAGGATCATTAGGTACACAAATTCTTCCTTGTAATCGTAGTATACCATCCATTCCTATTTTAAATTTACTACTTCCTCCATTTTCTATATTTTCAACTATAGTTCTCAAGAAAGGATATTTGTTCTTTGCCTATTTCCTATTTCTTTAAAAAATTCATTAGAAACTTGCAAAGCTCCCTATTTAACACTTACAGGTGTAGTTTCACACATCAGACTAAGATCTCTAAATTGTTCCAATAAATCTATTTCTCTAATCATCATTGCAGATATCATTAAAGATTTTCTACTTAAAGCATCTGCCACTACATTGGCTTTTCCAGGATAGTAATTAAGTTCAAAATCATAATCCTTCAAAAATTCTATCCATCTTCTCTGTCTCATATTTAATTCCTTTTGGCTAAACAAATATTTCAATCTCTTATGATCACTAAAAACCTCAAAATGTGAACCACATAAATAATGTCTCCAAATTTTTAATATAAACACTACAGCTGCTAATTCTAAATCATAGGTAGGATAATTTCTTTCATGAGGTTTCAATTGTCTAGATGCATAGGCTACTACCTTTCCATCTTGCATCAAAACTCCTCCTAAACCCATTTTAGATGCATCACAATATACTACAAAAGGTTTTTCTAAGTCAGGTAAAACTAATACAGGTGCTGTAGTCAACTTAGTTTTGAGAGTTTGGAAACTTTCCTCACACTGGGTGTTCCATACAAAAGCTTTTCCTTTTCTAGTTAAGGTAGTTAAAGGTAGAGCTATTTTAGAAAAATCCTGAATAAATCTTCTATAGTATCCTGCTAATCCTAAGAAACTTTTAATTTCAGTAACCGTCTTAGGTTGTTCCCATTTTAATACAGCTTGTACTTTAGAAGGATCTACTGAAATTCCTCCTTTAGATATTTCATGACCTAAGAAATTCACTTTTTCTAACTAGAAATCACACTTAGACATTTTAGCATAAAGTTGCCGATCATTCAAAGTTTGAAAAACAATCCTTAAATGTTCGGCATGTTCTTCTTTAGTTCTAAATACACTAAAATGTCATCAATAAATACTACTACAAATTTATCAAGATAAGGATGGAAAACTCTATTCATATAGTCCATAAACACAGCTGGAGCATTGGTCACTCCAAAAGGCATAACTAAATATTCATAGTGACCGTAACGGGTACTAAAAGCAGTTTTGGGAATATCCTCAGATTTTACTCGAATTTGATGGTACCCTGATCTAAGATCAATTTTACTAAAAACACAAGCTCCTACTAATTGATCCATAAGGTCATCTATTCTAGGCAAAGGATATTTGTTCTTAATTGTTACTTTATTCAACTGACGATAATCCACACACATTCTCATGGAACCATCTTTTTTCTTAACTAATAATACTGGGGCTCCCTATGGTGATACACTTGGTCTCACAAATTGTTTACTTAATAGTTCTTCTATTTGTTTTTTCACTTCAGCTAGTTCTACGGGAGACATTCTATAGGGTGCTATAGAAATGGGTCCGGTTCCAGGAATTAGATCTATTGAAAATTCAACTTCTCTTTCAGGAGGTAAACTATTTACTTCTTGGAATACTTCAGGAAATTCTTTTACTACAGGTAGATCTTTTTCATCAAAATCAGTTTTAGATTCAGAGTAAGATGTAATCATGTATATTTGAACATCATTCGTTTTCATTATCCTAAGGACTTTGTTAGGAGAGACAATCTGCATATCCTTACTAACTTGAAGGTTTCCAAAAACTATAGTTTTATCAAAACAATTTAACATGACATGGTTGGATGATAACCAATCCATACCAAATATGACATCAATTTGTTGTAAAGGTAAGCAGATCAAATTAATAGAAAACATTTAATCAACGATTTCTAATTGACAGTTTAAACAAATTTTAGAAGTAACAACTGATTTACTAGTAGGGGTGGTTACTTTCAAATTGATATTTAAAGAAGACACATGGAGTTTTAAATTCAGAGCACATATGTAGGAGATGAAAGAATGAGTAGCTCCTGAATCAAATAATATCTTTAAAGGAATTTTACTTATGAAACACTTACCTTGGATTAAGCCTTCAGATTGAGAAGCCTCGGCTCCACTAAGAGCAAATACTCTTCCTGTGGCTTTTGGTTTCTCTGGGGGATGGCTCTGACTCCCTTCTTCCTTTTTCTTGCGATTCATAGGACAATTCATTGAAAGATGCCCTTTCTTGTTGCATATAAAACATATAGGATCTGTTTCTGAACATGTAGAAGCATAATGTCCAGTTTTTCCGCACTTAAAACATCTTATAGGAAAGGATGAAGAGGCTTGGTTGGCTGGAGCTCTAAAATTTGCAGCATTCAAACGACGCTTTTGATATGGTTTCTCTTGATATGGGCGTGTAACGCCCGTAGGCCTCTGGTGCATTATCATTAATAATATCAGTTTAGCGCTTATTTCACAATTAACAACTCAGCGGAAGCACAGAATCGCTTTTCTTGATTTATTATGTATGGAATAAAACAGATTAAAGCAAACATTCATACAAGGCATATAAATCACGCCCCTGCTGATCCAGTTTATCATACATGACCAAAGAAAGATAAATACACATCCACAAAAATATTTAGGAGGAAATTCGTCTCATATCATAAATAGTTCTGTACATACATATACAACAGTGTCTTCACCACACCTTGGTGATACAAAAGAATATCTGCCCTCACCGAGGGTATACAGAACTATACATCATAGATGTACACACACATCATCCCTCATCTAGTGACAAAATACAAACAAAATAAAACAGAGCCTTCAGCTCTCCCTGCTGCTTCTCAATCAAGCAGTCTAAGTCTCTACTGGGGCCTCCTGCCCTGAGACTGCTCTCCTCTGCAAGAAGAGTCACCTGAAATCATAAATCACCATACGGGGTGAGATACACATCTCAGTAAGCTCAGGGTCCTTGGAGGAATCTCCTCCACCCTGGCCCACTTTCCACAACACATACATCAGGCAATCAAAAGCAAATGACCCACTGGCCCTCACAACAATATATTAAACATCCAAATTTGGCGGAGCTAGCTCAACGCCTAAATCAACAAACATGGCGGAGCTACCTCAACGCCTATCTCAGTAACATGGCGGAGCTACCTCAACGCCTATTTCAATAACAGGGCGGAGCTACCTCAACGCCTGGCGGATATCATCAACGCCTATCTAATGGCCAATAGATCTATCACAAGCATATCATATAACAATCACAGATGCATACATATATCATTATGAAAATGCAACTACCAATGCATGCATCATGAAATGACCACCACTCCCCCGGAGTGTGGTGTGGCACACAAGATGGGAAATTATCCCCAGGGACACTGAACTTACCTGGCAAGATATCACTCTGCAATCCTATCCCTGCTCTGTGGCTCCCGCCACTGACACCCTCGGTGTCAAGCCCTATTCAAGGCATATATCCATATCAAAACCAATTCAACAGGCATTCAATCGCAAAACATATCTTATCAGAAATCCCCTATCCTAGGGTTCAATCAATCTCAGCCCACACTACGCTTCTCACAGACTGTACAAGGTCCATCAAAGCTGAACTCAGAGCAATTGTGTCACCACAGACTCAATGTACAGCACATGCCTGAATTATGGCTCACAATAGCCCATAATTCAATATATCACTGGAATGATCTAAACCTCAACCAAGGCACCGTTCAATTAGCCTTTCAGGCTCAACACAAATTCAATCAAGGCTCATGCATGTCCAGAGAACAACAAGTGACTCATTCCACAGCCACACATGCATATCACAGAGCCAAGATTCAAAGTTCACCTAATCAAAAACTGAAAGCTAATCCTTCATCACTAGATAGTTCTAAACAAGTTTCTCAACAGGACCCTGGGCTAATTCTAGCCCCAGCTCAGTATGGGTCACTATTCCCAGAAAACCCCAAATCCAAAATTAACTGGAGAAACTCGAGTTTCTTACCTGAGTGGCGACCAGAAAAGCTGCAGGACTGCTTCCTCAAGCTCTGTTGTCCCTGCTGAGCTTTGATTCTTCGCCAAACTCAAGTTTCAGAGGGTTCTCTGAGGGAATGGATTTTGCTCCCAAAAGGAATTTCTAAGAAATAGGATGAAGGATTATAGCTTCCTAAGGGTTTCTCACAAGCTTAATAGCCATTGGGAGGTGTTTAGGTTAAGAAAATAGGTCCTAGGAAGCTTGGGTTCACCTTTAATGGAGGCTGGGTCGTGGAGGAAGCAGAGAACTATTTTTCTTCCTCTGAAAACGCGATTTGCCCTTTAATACTGGGCCTGCCCGAGCTCTGGCGCGATCCGCGCCAGATCCGGCGCTATCCGCGCCACCATGGCGGTGTATGTGGCGCCACCAGCGCCACTCCCACGCCCCCAGCGCCAACTTCCAGAACCTGTGGCGCCACCCGTGCCACACTGGCGCCATCAGCGCCAACCTCCCCTGGCCTATGGCGCCGTCCGCGCCACACCTGGCGCTGACCGCGTGGAAAACCAGTGAAACTTGGTTTTCCATACCACTTCCCGCGCCGTCCGCGCCAACCATGGCGCTACTCGCGTGGGCTGGAAAATACCTGACGCCCCTCGCGCCAGATCCACGCCCTAGGCGTAGAATTCCAGTGGGTCTGGCGCCATCAGCGCCAGCCCTGGCGCTACCCGCGCCACACCCTTCACAGGGTTTTCTGTCGAACAATCCCGGTGCTGATCGCGCGGGATCTGGCGCCAACCGCGCCATGATGAGGGTCCTTACATTCACCCCTCCTTTTTAGGAATTTTGTCCGTAAAATTCAGAAACATACCTGTTAGCCAACTCGGGATACTGCTGCAGCAGCTCCTGCTCTCGCTCCCTAGTTGCTTCCCCAGGTGTTCGACCTTCCCATTGTACCTTGACGATGGGAATCTTCTTGTTGCGGATCTGCTTCTCCATTCTGTCCAAAATCTTCAGGGGTCGTGTAGGACTCGTCAGATTCTCTCTAATCTGAACTGTGTCAGGCTCTACCACGTGTGAGGGATTAGCCACATACTTCCTCAACTGAGACACGTGGAACACATCATGTAAACCTAACAATTGGGGAGGCAAAGCTAACTTGTATGCCACTGGTCCTATCCTCTCAAGGATCTGATATGGACCGATGAACCTAGGACTCAGCTTCCTCACACCTAAAGCTCGTCCTACACCCATCACTGGAGATAGCCTTAGAAACACATGATCACCCTCCTCAAACTGCAAGGGTTTGTGCTTCTGATTATAATAGCTCCTCTGTCGACTCTGAGCCTTCAACAACTTGTCTCTGATCATCTTGATCTGCTCAGAAGTCTCTTGAACCATCTCAGGTCCAAGGAGCTGTCTTTCTCCTACTTCTGTCCAACACATTGGAGTCCTGCACCGCTGGCCATACAAAGCCTCGTAAGGTGCCATGCCCAAACTGGCATGAAAACTGTTGTTATAGGAGAACTCCACCAGAGGTAGATATTTGTCCCAACTAGTACCTTGCTCCAAGGCACAAGCTCTCAGCATATCCTCCAGAGTTTGGATGGTCCTCTCAATCTGACCATCTGACTAAGGATGGTAGGCAGTGCTGAGTCTCAGCTGGGTCCCAAAAGCATCCTGAAGAGCACCCCAAAACCTTGAGGTGAACTTCGGATCTCTGTCACTGATAATGCTCTCAGGAACACCATGCAGCCTTACAATCTCTTTTACATATAGCTATGCCAACTTCTCTGTGGTGTAGTCAGATCTCACAGACAAGAAATGAGCAGATTTAGTCAGCCTGTCCACTATCACCCAGATGGAGTCACATCCACTCTGAGTCCTTGGTAACCCTACCATGAAATCCATGGAAATGCTGTCCCATTTCCACACTGGAATCTCTAAAGGCTGAAGCAGACCAGATGGTCTCTGATGCTCAATCTTCACCTTCTAACACACCAAACACTTGGTCACATGTTCAGCTATGTTTCTTTTCATCCCTGGCCACCAGAAATTCCTCTTCAGGTCATGATACATCTTCGTGGCTCCTGGATGAATGCTGAACTGGCCCTTATGTGCCTCAGATAGGACGACATCTCTCAACTCGCCCTCAGGCACCACAATACGACCTTGGTACTTCACCAGTCGTGATTTTCCCAGGGGACATCCTGCTGGCCAATCAGGGCCTTCACAGCCTCATCTTGCTGTTGAGCTTCTCAGATTCTCCTGATCAGCTCGTTATCCACTTTGGTTCTGCTCAACTCAAGACCACGAGCACCTTCTGTCACCGTCAGGTGCATGTCTCTGAATTGCTCTATCAGCTTGTGATCAGAGATCATCAAACATGCAGCAATCACATTCTTCCTGCTCAAGGCATCAGCAACCACATTAGCCTTGCCTGGATGGTATCTCAGCTCAAAATCATAGTCCTTCAGGAACTCCATCCAACGCCTCTGTCTCAGATTCAATTCTTTCTGATCAAAGAGGTATCTGAGACTCTTGTGGTCGCTGAACACTATCAACTTGGCACCATACAAATAGTGCCTCCATATCTTCAGAGCAAACACCACAGCTGCCAATTCCAAGTCATGAGTAGGATAAGACTCTTCATGAGGTTTCAGCTGCATGGAAGCATAGGCAACCACCTTCTGATCCTGCATCAACACACATCCAAGTCCCCTCTTGGACGCATCACAAAACACCTCAAACGTTTCTTCAGGGTCAGGAAGAGTCAACACTGGAGCTGTGGTCAACCGCTCTTTCAGCTCCTGGAAACACTGCTCGCACTCATGGGTCCAGACAAACGAAACCCTCTTCTGTGTGAGTCGAGTCAGAGGTACCACCAATTGGGAAAACCCCTGAATAAACCTCCTGTAGTAGCCAGCCAATCCCAGGAAACTACGGATCTTAGATACGTCCTTGGGCCTCTCCCAAGACATCACTGCCTCTATCTTGCTGGGATCCACTGATACACCAGCTGCTGAGATCACATGGCCAAGGAACTTTACCTCTGGTAACCATAATTCACACTTGGCCAACTTAGCATATAGTTGCTTATCCCTCAAAATCTGAAGGACCGTCCTGAGATGCTCGGCATGCTCTATCTCCGTCCTGGAGTAGATCAGAATGTCATCGATAAACACCACCACAAACTGATCCAAGAAAGGTCTGAATACCCTGTTCATATAATCCATGAACACTACTGGGGCATTTGTCAGACCAAACGGAATGACCTGATACTCAAAGTGACCATACCTAGACCGAAAGGCTGTCTTAGGTATGTCTGCTGGCTTGATCCGAATCTGATGATATCCGGATCTCAGGTCTATCTTGAAGAACACCCTGGCTCCCCTCAATTGATCTAATAGATCATCGATACGAGGCAGAGGATACTTGTTCTTCACAGTAACCTTATTCAACTGCCTGTAATCCACACACAGTCTCATACTGCCGTCCTTTTTTCTTCACAAAGATCACCGGTGCTCCCCAAGGCGAGACACTCGGTCTGATAAACTGCTTGGACAGCAGGTCCTCCAACTGCACCTTCAACTCCCTCAACTCTAGAGGAGCCATACGATAAGGTGCCACAGAAATCAGTCCCACACCAGGAACCAGATCTATGGAGAACTCTATCTCCATCTCTGGTGGTAGCTGAGTTATCTCCTCAAGAAACACGTCCATGAACTCATTCACCACAGGGATCTGAGACAAATCACCACCTGGCTTATCTTCTGTCACACCCAAGAAGATATAGCCCTGAGCTCCCTCCATAATTGCCTTGCGAGCTTGCAAGACTGATAGGAATGAGGTGGAACTCGAACCTGCTTCGTCAGAAGGCACAACTACCCTCTTCTGACAACAGTCTAGCATCACGCCATACTTGGCCATCCAATCCATACCCAGAATCATCTCAAGGGTAGGCATAGCTAGACAAAACAAATCTATCACATAGACTCTGCCCTCATACACAAACTGCACGTCCTTGCAACACGTGCTCACCTGACATCTTTCTCTAGATGCAGTGGTAACCTCCATCGGAGGGGCAAAACTGAGCTTAGGCAATCTGAGCCTATCAACCACCACATCCTGTATGAAGGAATGTGTACCTCCAGAATCAAATAATACTCTAACATCACAGTCATCGATCAGAACTGTACCTCTGATCAAGTCTGGAGCTCTGGCTGCCTCTCTGGCATCTACTGTATACACCTGTCCTGCTGTGGGTGCTATCATCTCAGCTGGAGCAGCCTGTGCCCGACTCTCCGTCTGAGGGCACTCTCTAGATATGTGGCCTGGCTTGCCACATGGAAAACAGATAATCTGGCCTGAAGCACATGCCCCTACGTGCTCCTTCCCACAAGCTGAACACTTAGGGACTGATCTCTTCCGGGCTGAGCCCCTCTTGAATCTATCAGAGGGAACGGAAACTCTCAGCTCCTTGCCCTTTCCTTTTCCGGGTGGGCCAGAACTACTGGGCCTTCTCCCCTCCTGTCTGACTGAGGGAGTAGGCTGTCTGCCTCTCTGTCTCCGCAGAATATCCTCAACTTGGCGACTCTGTCTCACCAAGGTATCCATATCACGTGACCCACTGCCGGCCACTAGCACCTGAATATCATCCCTAAGTCCCCTCAGGAACTTAGCTGCTAAAATCTCATCTTCAGGCAAAGGTCTCCTGAAGTGTGCATACTGGCCCAGCTCGTTAAATTGGGCCAGATACTCGTCCACCATCAGGGTCCCCTGGACGAGTCCATCAAACTCCGCCTGCTTCTGTTCTCGGGCATCTCTGGGGAAATATCTGTCCAGAAAGCAGGCCTCAAACAGCTGCCAGGTAATCACCTCTCCCCGGCCTCTCAGAAGCTGGACTGTGGTCTTCCACCACTCATGGGCATCGCCCTGAAGCATATAGGTTGCATACAGCAACTCTGGTGATCAGGGCACTCCATCACCTCAAAAATCTTCTCTAAGGCCTGCAACCATCTTGCTGCAGCCACTGGATCATAGCCTCCTGAGAACACTGGAGGGTCATGCTTCCTAAAGGTAATCAACATTTTCCCTCTGGCTGCTGGATCACTCTCAACCTCTATTTGGGACGTCTGGTCCCCTCGCAGATGGCTCCCACCAACCTGCTGGTGACTACCCTCGCCATCATGGGTAGGAGGTGTGAAGGATACTCTGTCATCCCTCCTGAGGTTCTTCACCTCCTCTAGCAAGTCCTGGTTAGCCTTCATCAAGGCTTCATTAACTTCTCGGGTTGCAACCATCTCTCGCTGCATCTCCTCCTGAGTCTGTCTATTAGCAGCTAACTCTTGCTGCATAGCGGCTAGTGCAGCCGCAACTGGATCAGACTGGGCACTGGTAGCCCCACTGGTGCTTCTAGGTCTCACCATAGCACTACACATGTACATCACACAGTGAGTTGATCAGGCCCACAATTAATGTACCCCCATGCAATGCTCATGTCAAACAACCACAGACAAGCACCAAATCAAGTTCCATACATAATGTTCTTATCAAGAAACGGCTCTGATACCATTATATGTAACGCCCCGTAGGCCTCCGGTGCGTTATCATTAATAATATCAGTTTAGCGCTTATTTCACAATTAACAACTCAGCGGAAGCACAGAATCGCTTTTCTTGATTTATTATGTATGGAATAAAACAGATTAAAGCAAACATTCATACAAGGCATATAAATCACGCCCCTGCTGATCCAGTTTATTATACATGACCATAGACAGATAAATACACATCCACAAAAATATTCAGGAGGAAATTCGTCTCATATCATAAATAGTTCTGTACATACATATACAACAGTGTCTTCACCATACTGTGGTGATACAAAAGAATATCTGCTCTCACCGAGGGTATACAGAACTATACAACATAGATGTACACACACATCATCCCTCATCTAGTGAAAAAATACAAACAAAATAAAACAGAGCCTTCAGCTCTCCCTGCTGCTTCTCAATCAAGCAGTGCAAGTCTCTACTGGGGCCTCCTGCCCTGAGACTGCTCTCCTCTGCCAGAAGAGTCACCTGAAATCATAAATCCTCACACGGGGTGAGATACACATCTCAGTAAGCTCAGGGTCCTAGGAGGAATCTCCTCCACCCTGGCCCACTTTCCATAACACATACATCAGGCAATCACAAGCAAATGGCCTACTGGCCCTCACAACAATATATTAAACATCCAAACTTGGCGGAGCTACCTCAACGCCTAAATCAACAAATATGGCGGAGCTACCTCAACGCCTATCTCAGTAACATGGCGGAGCTACCTCAACGCCTATTTCAATAACAGGGCGGAGCTACCTCAACGCCTGGCGGATATCATCAACGCCTATCTGATGGCCAATAGATCTATCACAAGCATATCATATAACAATCACATATGCATACATATATCATTATGAAAATGCAACTACTAATGCATGCATCATGAAATGACAACCACTCCCCCGGAGTGTGGTATGGCACACAAGATGGGAAATTATCCCCAGGGACACTGAACTTACCAGGCAAGATATCACTCTGCAATCCTGTCCCTGCTCTGTGGCTCCCGCCACTGACACCCTCAGTGTCAAGCCCTATTCAAGGCATATATCCATATCAAAACCAATTTAACAGGCATTCAATCACAAACCATATCTTATCATAAATCCCCTATCCTAGGGTTCAATCAATCTCAGCCCACACTAGGCTTCTCACAGACCGCACAAGGTCCATCAAAGCTGAACTCAGAGCAATTGTGTCACCACAGACTCAATGTACAGCACATGTGATGTGTTGCAAACACATCTAGTTTTTAGTATAGTTCAAGGTTAGATTTTAATTAAATATGTAAGAAATAAAATAGAATTAGGCTAGTTTAGTATTTCAATTACTTTGAACTAATTTCAATACCATTTGAGCATTTTATAGGTAAAAAGGAGGAGAACTCAAGCAAAAATAGAAAACCAAGTTTCAAGTCCCACGCTATCAGCGTGGGAACTCACGCTATCAGCGCCAGATACAGGGAAAGAAGGTTAAGCTCTCGACTAGTTCACGCTATTAGCGTGAAAACCGCGCCATCAGCGTGAAAGAAGCCTGGAAGCAGTCTGGAGACTCGAAGAACTCACGCCATTAGCGTGAGGAATGACGCTAACAGCGTCACCATTATGAGGAACCCACGCTATTAGCGTGGAGTCGCGCGCTGGCCGCGTGAATGCGATTTTATTTCCTATTTTAAAAGATTGACTTCAAAAATTTAGATTATCTTTTGCCTTTCTTACTTTGCTTAAACCCTAGTATAAATATGAAGCCTCTGATACATAAATTCGGGGGGACCGAGAGCTTCTTTTTCTAATTTTCATACTCTCACCATCCAAACTCTAGGAATTCAAGAATCAAAGCAAGGATTGCAAGAATAATCATGACTTATTCAGCAGCTTTTGTGTTTTTGAGACCTATGGTAGGCTAAACTTCTTATTGTAGGAAGGCCATGAACGGATGAGAATTCCTCTGTAATTGACTGGTATTGAAATAAACTTATGTTTTGATTGTTTTATTCTTATCTTCTCTTCATCCACATTCTTATTTGAAATTGATCACTTCAATTAAGTGCATAGGGTTAGGATTCGCAATGGGAACATTGGGGTTCTAATTTCTGAACTGATAAAGAATAACATTTGTTCATCACCTAGGAATAGGGATGCGTAGGTGCAGAAACTATAATATGATCTTTTGAATGCTTAAACTGATAGATTTCACTAAGGAATTAGGTTTTCAATTCAGGTTAAAGGGTTAATTCACTAAGGGATTAGGGATTAACTAATCTAGAAAGACTTATT
>PYAF01003252.1:323894-363531 GCA_007407185.1 Glycine tomentella | reverse complement strand
CAGAACTACTTAGCCTGTTTTAACCACATGGCGCGAGTAGCGCCATAGCTCGCGCGGTTCGCGCCAATCGCCTGACATGGCTTGTTTCTTTCCTTTTTCGTGCCTTTTCTCTGGATACACTTGAGCCAAACTGATTATCCTTAACCATAGGCTTAATCCAGGCTTAATTACATGCTTAAAACTGTCAGGCATTACATCTGCAATGCTTGGTTTTGTCCTTCCCAGTTCTAAGAGGAGGTATGTGGGGGTAACTGTATGGGTATCTCTATGTCGAAGGCTTCTTCAAGAATTATGGCTCAATTCGTACCTTGGTCCCCTCGAAAGAGGTTGACGTTTGTCTGGTTTGTGTCGCTTGTCCGACTTGTGTGAGTCGGTCCTTACGATACTTTCACCTTTCTCCCTTTTTTGTCCGACCTGTCGAACTTCATTTCTAAACCTTGACATTTCTTCCATCTGCATGTAACCTTTAGTTCACTCGCGTAGCTCGTCCATGCTGCTAGGAGGTTTCTTGCACAAACTATCAACGAACTTGCAGATTGCAAGGCCAACAACATGGAGTGTAAAGCCACCCTCAAGATTAAGAGTCCTGATTTGGACAGCTATACGACCAAACATGTCCATAAATTTGCGAAGTGACTCATCATCTTTTTGGGGTAAACTAGCCAAGGCTGCAGATGTCAGGCGGTGTGACCAACTCATCGCATACTGGGAACTACAGCGTTCGACAAGGGTACCAAAGCTGTCAATGGACCAGGAAGGGAGTCCTTTGTACCAAGTCAATGTAGTCCCCTTAAGGGACATAGGGAAGACTCGACATAGGATCGCATTGTCATTGTTGTAGAGATTAGCCTGGGCGAGGAACGCATCTAGATGTTCACGCTCCAGGTTGAACGGTTTCCATCCTAAAGGCAGGTCAACCTCCATGATGTGATCGACAAAGGGATGTTGCCGAGTCATCTGTCCTTCATGGAGATGTGCATGCGGGATATTGTTGTCATCCAGGGTATTGTAGGTTTGACGGGGATGCGATTCATCCTGGGTACGCTCATTGATCATATGGGCAGAGTGTTTGTTCCCTTGGGGCATCTCACACGAGCCTCCAACTCGTCTTGGTCGACCTTCAATTTTCTAAGTTCCTCTTCATGGTGGCGTTCCGTCTTTGCAATGTGGGCTTGAAGTTCACGGAGAGCATCGTTGTCCGTCATGGTCATCGTTGGAGGATTGGAATTTTCTGGGAGTGGCTCTCGCCTAAGGCCGAAGCGTGTGCTAACCATGAATGCGGGTGGTCGTAGGGGTACCAAATGTAGTTACTAAAATCTAGTATAGACTGACATCAAGATTGACCGTCGTCAAGTTAGGCTCCATGATCTTCTGTGTCGAATTTGCAAGTATCCTCCACCAGAGGAACGAGAGGGAGGTACCTGCAAAAGAGACTCTAACACTCAAGTAAGTATGTGAGTGAGTGAAGAATGAATGGAAAGTGAAGGTAGAACCTGGTTATTTACAATGTTGGATGGGGCCCCTGGTTCCTTGATTGTCGGGGTTGTTACAGTAGCATAACAACCCTATAGATAATTTGTGGCTACTAGATAATCGGGTACCGACAATTTGATAAGAGGATAATAACATTATCATTAAAATACAAATATATCAACAGCTTATTAGCCCAACAGCTTGGCTGCTAAGCAAGTAGTGTCTATGTTTTTGTATTAGGGTGACGGGGAGGACTAAGGTTGTATATTTTAACCCACGTCACTTGTCACGTCAGTTTGTGGAACCGAACAGTACAATTATTTTTTATAATATTATATATTATTTATAAGAGTAAATTACACAAACCCCTCCTAAGAGTCGTAAAATTGCATAAGTCTTCCCTCCAATTTTAACCCTTACAAAATCCACCTAAATGTTAACTAAACATTACAATGTGCTCCCTTCTCTATTTAACACTGTTAATATATTGAAAGAAAGGAATCAACTTCATCTCACATGACTTCTAATGAATTTTGTTTCCTTAAAATGCCCTTTACTTCAACCTTGCAGATACTGGACATTTGAAAAAAAAAAAAAAGAATGAAGAACCTGATCATGACAAATGTGGAGTTTGATATTTGATCTTCTAAGGTTTGATTAACCCCTTCCATCCAAAAAATTTCATCAAGAGTAGTTTTAGAGAGCCAACATTTCATTATTCCAGAAAGATCAAGAGAACTTGCAACAAGTATCAACATATCATATTCCTTCATTTATGCAAATTCCAATCACATTTATCTAAACAATTAATCAAATGGTCAAATTTAAAACAAAATTCATTTTGGTGTAGCAATTGAAATAGATTTCTAGAAAATCCCAAAATGTATTCCGTTAGCGAGAACAAGACCCACCACAAAAACATTTAAACTAACAAAACATTAACACACCAAGAATATTTTCATCTTTCGTTCTTTTTAAATTAAACCCCCATTCCCCTCTCATTCTCTTACATTATTTTGATTCTAAATTTCTGATTTCCCATGGCAACCTCAAAGAAGAACAACGCACGCCTCCAACGCCAAGACAAGAAGAGAGCATCGATTTGGTAGACCTTACTAACATTTCATCAAACGTCATTTTCGTTTCTCTATAAAATGTACGAGCTTTTCTCCTTTTTTTCTCTGTGAATTGAAGCATTACAAAACTGGTCCTATTTCTTTCTCCAACGTTACCATAATCAGATGCGAGACTGAAGTGAGTCCTTATCGTTCGGAGAGGATAATGAGACAATTTGGTCATGTACAGACGATTCTATGCTAGCTACCTCCCCGTCCTTCGTACCAGCTATGTGATTAGATATGGGCAGAGTGGTAGCAACATATCATTCCTATGGAAGATATTGTGCCAACTCAATGTCTTTGGGCTTGCACCTCTAACTATCTGTCTTGTTTTGCAATGTTTTCCACACTTATGTCATTCCACTAGCGGAGTGAAAGACACCATGTAGTCTTGTACATTTACCACTCATCCCACAACAATCGTAGCATGGACAGCCATAGGCAGACTATTTACCAAGTGGAGACTACTCTTGCCAAGTAATGCAAAATTGAATTTTGTTGATTTTTTCCCCTAAATTGCCACTAGAAAAATAGTTATTAATTGTAATTGTTATTATTGCAAGATAGATTCCATATGGTGTCAAGAGCTATCCAAAGCTTGTTGGACCTCAGAGTTTTGCAAGAAGACATGAGTCATCATCAGGTCATACAACAAGCTTTGTAATTGTTGTAGTTGGGTGCAGCTCGAACACACAAAGACACAAAAAGAGGCCTGACAAGGATAGTGACAAGAAGGGCAGTAGAGGGGTTGATTATTGTATTGGACATATCATATTATTATTATTATTATTATTATTCCAGTTTATGTTTTGGTAGAATTACTTTTTGTGTGGTCATCAACTGTTTAAACAACACACGCCTAGTACTATAACAACAAAGGTCTCTTCAATTGATTCATAAAACAAACATCAACAACTAAAGAAACATTGATACAAACTTTTCTTAAATCATAATTTCTATCAACTTTAAACAACCAAATTCAATTAAATTAAAAATAAAATAAAATAATCCAATAAACGTCAAACCACTATTCACAATAAAAAAATCCATAACCTAGTAAACATCAAACACAAAATTACTCAACATCCATAACCCAGAAAACATCAGTCAAACACAAAATTACTTAACATGACAACATCTAATCAACCATCAATAAAACACCCTTCCTCGCTCTACAAAATCCTTCCTTCCTCTTAACCATCAAAACCTCTAGAGTTGCGTTTAGGGTTGTGTTCCATAACATAGTGGTTGGGGTTGGGGCGATGCTGATTTGGTGAAATCGTATAGCAAGCGGTGAAGAGGGTGGTGTTGGGGTTAGAGTGGGGCAGATCGGATGAAGTCGTTAGCAAATGGCGTTGTTCAACACATATATGTGTTGTGCGAGGAGGGAGGAGCATTGACCAAGGCTAACAAGGTAGGTATGATGTTTCATTATGGAGGGAATGAGAGTTGTGAACTCGTGCAAGGTGAGATGGGCGAGAGGGTTGAGGTGGTCGCTTGTTGAGTAGTGGTTGTGGCTGTTATTAGAGTATGGCTTCGATGTGGAGGCAAATCTCTCAACTTTCTCATTGTTGGGAGAGAGAAAGTGAGAGAGGGACAAGAGAGAGTGTGTGGTTTGAGAAACTAACGCATGGGGGGTTCCAGGAATTGGTGTTGTTTGGGGTGAATCTTGCATTCACTTACGTAAATTTTACTTTAATTGATTCTTGTAGTTATTAGCCTCCATAAATCATAATTTAAATTTCAAAATGAATACTAACAATTTTGAAACCACCACAACTCATATTTTTAAAAAGCTAATGGTCATGCCATCAATTAATAGAGAAATCCTAACAGCAGAGAAAAAAAAAACAAAACTTTTGAAATATCAGGGATCAAAAATGAAATTCGGGTATATATTAGGGAGCACTAACATATTTAAACCAAAGAAAAAAACACCAAATGTTTTTTTGTTTTTATTTTCAATTTTAAAAAAAATAGTACAACAGAACCATGATTTCATTATTTTTTTTGTCACCTAAAATAATGCAATAAAATCTAGATTTTGCTATGTTCAAAAAAATAACAATGGAATCACAATTTCATTGTGTTAAGAAGGGTGCTAATAAACAACAATGAAATCGTGATTTCGTTGAGGATTGTTTGGGGTGACAAAAAAATATAAATGGAATCGTGATTCCATTGAACAAATTCAACAGAATCATGATTTTATTGTGTCAAGAGGGATGCAAAAATAATTGCACAATGGAATCATGGTTCCATTGTGCATGAAATACAACAGAACCATGATTCTGTGGGAAGGACATTTTGGGAATAAAAAAATGGATCAAACCCTTGGTATGGACCAATAGCAATGGGAGTGGAAACAATAGCAACTCCCCAAGTTTAGTAGCCTTAATTCAAATACATCATCAAGATAAATAAGAGTTTTCATCTTCATCTACTCTTCAAGTTTACAATCTTTGGTCCAAGTAGTATTGGACTCGGTCCCCTTAAGCAAGCTCTCAGGTTTGAGCCTTATGGATGGAAAAAACGTGGTGGCGAAGGGAGAACCCCACTAAAGGTGGTTAGTCAGGTTCTCCGACAGAAATTAGTCATCGGCAAAGCTGGTGGATACTCCATACCAAAACATGGTACAAAAAAGAAAAAGCCGGTTATTGACATGAATAGTGTTCCCGCCCAAACATTTCTTCCTTTTTTATTTTAATTTTTTTCCTTCTTTGCCTTTTTTCTCAAAACAATGATTATAAATAGATTAAATTACACAAACCTTCCCTGATGTTTCATAAAATTACAAAAGCATCCCCTCCATTTACACTCATTACTTTTACCCCCTCTTGTTAGCTCTGTTAAGTGAAAACAATAATAAAATTGATAAAAAAAAATTAAAAATCATTGCTCTCCTTTTATTTTTATTTTTCAAATTTTCCCTTTCATTTAACCCTCTCTCTTTCAAGATTTTGATCTCTACACAATTTGAACCAAAACATGCAGATTTAAGTAAACGAGGAAAATGGGTCAATTGGCATAGAGATAATATGAACCAAACATATTGTTTAGTCTTTAAAGATCGTTTATGTTGGGAGTAATATGGCCAAATCTATCGAGATGGAGACAACAGAGAAGAAGTAAGGTGCGAGACTGAAAGAGATAAGCCTGTCGAAAAGCGCAGTGATGCTAACAAGGCCTCATGTCAGTCCCACATCTGATGAAGCTAGAGAAAAAGGACTCTTGTGTGAAGGTCTTGCACACCTGTGCTCCTCATATGGACACTAGATGACAACATCCATCTGTGGGTCATCCAATCTCTCCCTAACCAGATGGGCATGTATGATAGCTCTCCATGAATTCCATCTATCGATTAGCTGGTACCTAACTGCATAATTTATCGCCTCTGAGTAGTCAACAGTGGGAAGATGCGCAAACATTCATGACTGTAAAAATCAAATTTTGTATAATTACAGTAAAAAAAAAATTGCAATACTAAATAATTTCATTACTATGAGTAACGTCATATAACTTCCAAATGGCTTACTATCATACTGACTCGCATAGGAGAAATGGTCATACAAGTACGCTAGTGCAGCTACTCCCCATGCGTACTTGTGGCAAGCAATTAGGTTGTTGAGGTACTGGAGGTAAGGGATATGGACGTTATCTGAGCTCTTGTCGGCAAATATTGTACTACCGATCAAGTGCAAGTAGATATGCCATGACAACCCAAACATAGGAGTCTAACTCAACATATCTCTAGTAAAGATCTGCCAGCCATGTCAACCTCACCCTGGTACCTGCGTTTGTTTTTACTGTAGCCTCTGTCTCTATTGGAATGCCAAGATGAGTCATCAGCGAAACCTTCACCACCTCTCTATCAAAAATTGAAGGGACATGATCAATGAGTCTGCCTATCACAAGCAGGTGCATCAATCAAGACACACATCAAGAGTGATGGTCATCTCTCCTACAAACAGGTGGAAGGAAGACATCTCTTGGTGTCACCTCTCCATTAAGATATTCATCAATCCCTTGTTTTTGGTAGCATACTATGCCTTAACAAAGCCAAATAATCCCAACCAATCAACATAATCCCTAAGCTACAAATGAGTAGGGTACAATAGCACTTGGGCATCATGGCCGACAAGCTTAAGCTCTGGCGGCTCATGACAAATCCAACACATGCCCAACACAGTGGTCCTTGTACGACAGAAGAAGTGTCAAGTCAATTGGACCTCTTCTGCTGGTTGCTGCTGTCCTCGCTCATCAACAAGGCACGTGCACAATTACGCAATCACTCTATGATGTCTCTCTGCAACATCTTCCCCTTCATGCAAGGGGCAACGTATGATGTCTTCTTTGTGAGAGTCATCACAAATCTAAAAAAAAAAATGAAAATACACAATGGAATAAATAATAAAAAAAATGATAGTGAAGAAGTTAGTAATCCTTCATAATAAACAATTATATCTAAGAAAATAAAATAAAAAATATTACATTAGTTTAAAAGTAATAATAAAAACAAAAAACATAAAAACACAACAAAATCATGATCATTTTGTGTCTGGACAAGGAACACAATGTAATCATAATTTCGTTGCGCTTGTTTCAAAAAACAAAACAAAATCATGTTTCCTTTGAAAATTTAAGGTAAAAAAAAATACACAATGGATCGCGATTCCGTGGTGTCAATCAACAATAACAAGAAAAGAACAATAAAATCGCGATTCCATTGTAAAAGTATGTATAACAAAATGGAAGAATTGTTAACGAAGGCAGACAAAAAAAATACCAAATGGAGGGGCAAATTGGAAGGAGTGCACGAAGGATTTGGGAAATGAAGATTTGGGATAAGGTTAAGAAGGAAATGAGATGGAAAAGAGTTGGGAAGGTTTAGGAGAGGGTTGAGAATGAAATGTGGAGATAGGAAGGAGTTGGAAAGGTTTGGGAGATGGGTTGGGGCATAGCAACGGAAAGAGTTGGGAAATAGGTGTTAGGAAGGTGGGGGGGCATGGGTAAGGATGAGGAAGAAGAGGGACGGGTGAAGAATTTTAAAATGAGGGACATAAGGATATTTTTTTGACAAAGATAGGAATCAACATTATGTTGCCAAAAATTAACACAATTAAACAGGCCTTGCTGGACCCAGCTAAGGCACTTCTTGCATCACCATAATTACTTCGTGCACCTTTTTAAGCTTCCGAAGCACCTAGTCCGTAATGTAAAATTACATTATCTAGAATGTAATTTTACATTCCAGATTAGGTGCTGGAAGCAACTATGGAAGTGCAGGTAGCAATGGCCCCCAACTGACTGTCTACAATCAAGCACTTCCATGGTAGATTAATCGTTTCACAAACCATTAAGTTACTTACTGATTTCTTAATTTAAGGAATATAAATACACGTCAATAAAACTTGTTTCAACATGTTCACAAAAAAATAAAAAATTCTAGTATGATCCCAAACTATTTTCATTACATTCATAACGAGGACAGTTTCCCATCCTCATGAATTTAATGGCAAAATCTGGTAGTCTTGCTTGAAATATTTCCAACGGCATAAGTGACCTCTTCTGCTTCATAAGATACTAGCCAATATACCAAAGGCAAAAGGGACTGTTTGTCACTCATTCAGAGACATAACATAGCATAACAGCATGTTAAGGTTGGTGAGGTAATTAAAAATATCAGAGAATGCATTAGAAATCTCACTGGAAATTTAACCAAGGTGTTGCATTTAACCATATGATGAAGAATTAATATCTTGTTCCTTACTGCTAATATATAGAGACTTTACAAATTGAACAAAATTCAGTGTAACTTCATCCCTTTAATCAACTGTGATGACCAATAGCTATAATGAATACGGCTTTCAGCCAGCTCCTATACTGCCTGCATCTTTGGAAGAATATATGTGACATTACATCAATGGTAATGATTTACTTACTTCGTCACTGTAGCAGCAACACATTAATGAGTTATGCAGCTTCAGCACACCAGCGGTAACTGGTTAACTGAAAAAGCATTCGCAAGTTACTGCTTCAGTGTAAAAGTCTACCTTGTTTTCTTGTATGTAATTTTTGGATTCTTGCACATTCGGATACTTGCAGGGGTGACTTCTACTAGTTCATCTTCTTGGATGTATTCAATGCAGTCATCCAGACTATAGTCCAATGGCGTATCAAGAATCACTGCATAAGGGAATAAAGTAAATTAGAACTTCCGTGATTATTAGATTACTACTATTATACATGAGTGAATGTGAAGTTGCACACTAATAATAGCCTTGTAAAATATATAATCACAATTTAGGCTTACATAATGTTGTCAACCTGGGATACATAAAACCAAACATACTCTGAAAAGCCTATTCATTCAACAGCTTTGTATAATAACATAACAGCAATTATGTGTTGGACCTTAGAATGTGTTTACCAAGTACAGGGTGCCTTGGAATCAGATAATAAAATAATTTTCAATAACACAAGCAAATAATTTGCAAGAATCATAAAAGGAATAGTATTGCCAAAAAGAACAAAAATAACACACATCTGATTGAGGCTATGTTGCTCCTATAGTCACATCAGAATTCTGTGTAAGATCTTTCTTAAAGCAGTTAAGAAATACTAGCAAGCAAAATAGCTTGAGATAAACCATGATTATTAAAGCAGCAGTATTCCTCCAATAGTATAAGACAATGTTAGAATTAAAATTAATTAGAAGAGTAAATCATTTGAAGTCAGTTTAACACTGGTCTAAGGAACTAAATAGCATCAAACCCTCTTATTTGAATGTGTATTTCATATAAGATAACAAGGTAATTTCACTGGAGCTGCTTGCCACTCACCTGTTTGTTCCTTGTTGGAACGTATGTTGGTTGCAGCTTTCTTCTTGCAAACATTCAAGGACAAGTCCCCAGGTCGCTGATGGATGCCAATAATTTGACCTTTATAAACATCCACTCCAGGACCAATAAACATCTGTCCCCTCTCCTGTGAACTAGAGATTGCATAAGAAGTACTTGTTCCATCCTCAAAAGCAACCTGAAATTCCATAACTATCATTAATGAATGGAGGAAACAATGGCACCGTGGAGTACCATGCTACAGATAATAATAATGCAGACATTACCAATGAGCCTTGATCCCGGGTACTAATTTCACCAGCCCAAGGCCCATAGCTATCAAAGACAGTGTTGAGAATAGCTGTCCCTCGGGAGGCAGTTAAAATTGAATTCCGCAATCCAAGAAGGCCACGGGTTGGGATCTTATATTTGAGTAGTGTAGTTCCTTCCAATCTAGTAGAGAAATAAATGTTGTCAGTATCAGATCAAATGCTATATTAGTCTAGTCGATACAGATATTCTAAACTGTAGTATAAAATGTAATGTAGAGTTAAGGGACTGAGATATCCGTTGATAATAATAGTTTAGAAAATTAATGGATTAGATTTTGATATAATACAAGCATGTGAATTACAACCTGACAGAGACAAGCATGGGCATTGGATATAACATTGGCATGACCGCATGACAATGTTTCTAAAAAATTAGGATGCAGGTAAACGAGGATATTATACAGAGCCAAAATAAATAAATGAATAAAGCAATCCACGTGATGGCATGAGACATCATAAGCAAAGAATAATAGTTTGGATTTGGACATTCTGGGATTGATTGATGATTCTCTTAGAAATTTTGCTTTACTTCAATGCTTTGTTTCTGTAGAAAATCAAGAAATATCAGTGATTAATTATTAGGAATATCATCGGTTTATTTGTTTCCAATATTTCCTTTTTATTAGGATTGATGTTGTAATTAGTTAGTTTCCTTCTTTACTCTTTGATTAGTTTCCTTTTTTACTCTTTGATCACTTGTATAAATTAAAATCATTCGCTTTAGTGAAAATATATGAAAATCGCACATTCCCACATGGTATCAGAGCAGGTTTTCGTTCCTAACCTTCAGCCAAGGCTGAAACTTGTTTCTCATTGTCTATGTTCTTCCGCCTATTCCACCATACTGTTTTAGCCGAAACCATTAACTGCATGGCTCCGATCATTAAACCGAGGGCACCAGTTGAATCAACACAAAAATCTGAGCTGATCCCGTAGCTGGAATCAGCTCCACGTGCCGTCACACGCGGAAATCTTTCGGCGCATGAACTACTTTACCAACCTCCGTTCGCCGTGCAATTCTCCAGAACACACCGTTGTCGCCTCCCCTATCTGTCTTGGGGGTCAAATCGCTGTTCTGGGTACTTTCATTTGTGGGTGTTTTTTTTCATCCTTGTGTTACTGGCTTCGTCACTTTCTTTTGCTATGTCTGCTGCTGCTAGCAACTCTAGACGGGATGGTCGTCCTTGGTGCAATCACTGCAACAAGGTTGGTCACACACGTGAAAAATGTTGGGACATTCATGAAAAACCAGATAACTGGAAGCTGAAGGGGTCTAATAAAGGTCGAGCTTATCAGGTTGTCATTGAAGACAAACCTGAAGAACGTCACACCACAAGTGACTCTGGTGGCATCACCATTCCTTTATCCCAGCAGTTCTTACACATCAGTCCTCTAGCTCTTAACCTAGCACCAACAAGGTACGGCTCTTCATGTCCACAATAGCCCTCCTTGGATACTTGATTCTGGTGCTCTGATCACATGACAGGTAATCCAACATTGTTTTGTTCTTATACCCCATGCTATGAGACCTCACGGGTAAAACTAGCAAATGATAGTTTAACACAAATTGTTAGGAAATGATTAGTTAAACTCTCCGAGAATATTATGTTGACTCTTGTTATACATGTGCCCACTTTAACTTGAAATCTTATTTCTATCAGTAAATTGACTTCTGATCTAAATTGTCATGTGACGTTCTCCATTCACAATTGTGTTTTTCAGGAACAGGGTTCGGGGAGGACTATTGGTAGTGCTAGAGAAGAAGGAATTTACTACTTTTGAGGATGTGAAGTCTCAAGCAACCTTTGTGGAGAATGATTTTGTCTTTGTTTCTGATTCTAGCATTGATGTAGTGTTGTGGCACCGTAGGCTTGGCCACCCTAGTTTACCTTACCTTCAAAAATTGTTACCCAGTCTTTTCATTAATATAAATATCAGTTCTTTATCTTGTGACATTTGTCTTCTTGCAAAGCAGTCTCGAGTCACCTATCCACCCCGAGTCTACACAACACTTCCACTTTCTCCCTAATTCACAGTGACATATGGGGTCCTGCCCGTGAGAAATATCTATTGTACTCAATGGTTTATCGCCTTTATTGATGACCATACCAGGGTTTGTTAGGTCTATCTCTTGAAGGAAAAATCAGACACTGAATATGTGTTTCATCAATTCCATGCCATGGTTCAAACTCAGTTCTCGAGCTCTATCAAAATACTCCGCACTGATTATGGTAAAGAATATTTGAGTTGTCCTTGGAGAATTCTTATCCCATAATGGCATCCTTCCCCAAAGTTCATGTCCTAACATACATCAACAAAATGGTGTGACAGAAAGAAAAAACCGTCACATACTAAAAGTTGCTCGGTCCCTTAAGTTCACTATGAATGTTCCTAAATACTTATGGGGGGAAGCTGTCCACACTGCATCCTATCTTATTAATCAGATGTCTTCTCCTGTCCTAGGGTTCAAGTCACCCTTATCATGTCTTCTTACCTCCTTTCCGTCTACTCGGTCAATCTCATCCCTTTCACCTCGAGTGTTTGGTTGTGACGTTTTTGTTCACACACCTCTTCATCACAGGTCTAAACTTGACCCAAAATCCCATAAGTGTGTCTTCATTGGATATTCTCTTACCCAACGAGGCTATAAGTGTTATTCCCTAACTTTGCGTTGAGTATTTGTGTCTATGGATGTTCAGTTCTTTGAAACTCAATCCTACTTTTCCTAGCCTTCTCTTTAGGGGGAGATTTTGATGGAAGAAGAAAAGTCTGTTGAACCTACGGAACTCACAATGTTACATCATTGTCCTGAATCAACAGTGTTGCCTTTTGATCCTTCCCTCCATCTAGAAACAGGGGGAGATGCAGAGCCACAACCACAACGACAATTACTGGTTTATAGTAGGAGACATCATCCTCAAAGTGTAACTAATCTAGAACCTCTACACTACCAAGAATTCACTCTCAAGTCCAGTTCCATCGAACCAGAAGTTATGCACTCTGATGACTTGCATCTTCCGATTGTAGTAAGAAAAGGTACAAGATCATGCACTGCTCATCCTATTTCTCACTATATCTCCTATGATAAATTGTCTCCAGGTCTTCATGCATTCAACACAACGTTGGATAGTACAAGGTTACCACGAAATATTCAGGAGGCACTTGATGATCCTAAATGGAGACATGTTGTTTCTGAAGAGATGAATGCCTTGAAAATGAATGGAACATGGGAAACTGTGACACTTCCCAGAGGCAAACAAACAGTGGGTTGCAAGTGGGTATTCACTGTTAAATTTAATGCAGATGGTAGTATTAATAGGTACAAGGCTAAACTAGCTACGAAAGGATTCACTCAGACGTATGGGATAGATTATCAGGAGACCTTTGCACCAGTAGCTAGACTCAACACCATTAAAGTTCTTTTGTCCTTGGCAATTAATCTTGATTGGCCTCTACAGCAGTTGGATGTAAAAAACGCATTCTTAAATGGTGAGTTGCATGAAGAAGTATACATGGATCCTCCACCTGGTTTTGGGAAAGGAGTCGGCAAAGTGTGTAAGTTGTCAAAGTCTCTTTATGGACTTAAGCAGTCCCCAACAGAATGGTTTGAAAAATACACTCAAGCAGTTAAAGGGAAAAAAATTTCTACAAGTTCAAACCGATCATACCCTCTTTCACAAACGTTCTAATGATGGTAAGATTGTTGTTTTTATTATTTATGTGGATGACATAATTATTATAAGTGATGACTATGAAGAGTGGCAATCCTTAGAAATTATCTTGCAAATCAGTTTGAATTGAAGGATCTTGGAACTCTCAGGTACTTTCTCGGTATGGAGGTTGCACAGAGTAAAACTGGAATCACTATCTCCCAAAAGAAACATGTTTTTGACTTACTTCAAGAAACAGATATGTTGGGATGCAAGCCAACAGACACACCTATGGAACCCAATATCTAGTTAGGGATTGAAGATGGGAAAGTTGTGAACAAGGAGCAGTATCAAAGGTTAGTTGGTAAATTGATCTACTTGTCTCATACTCGGTCTGATATTGCCCTTGCAGTAAGTATGATTAGTCAGTTCATGCACTCACCAAAGGAGAGACATCTTGAGGTTGTCTATAGAGTCTCGAGATACCTCAAAAGTACTCTCGGTAAAGGACTCTTCTATAAAAAAGGAAATAACAAGATGGTTGAAATCTACACTAATGTTGATTGGGCAGGTTCTATTGTGGACAGAAAATCCACTTTGGATTCTTGTACCTATGTGTGGGGTAACTTGGAAACCTGGAGAAGAAGCAAAATGTGGTTGCCAAGAACAGTGTAGAAGCAGAATTTAGAGCACTCTCAGGGTGTCATTGAAGAAATTTGGTTGAGAAGATTTTTTGAAGAATTAAAGATTTCTTATTCTCTATGCATAAGATTGTATTGTGATAATGTTGAAGTATCAAGGCTACCGTTGAAGTCCTATTTTTTAGGAGTTGATTAGTTTTAGTTTTCTTAGTCTGTTTTATCGTTTAGGAGTGTTTATCTCATTTTGTTACTCAGTTAGCTTGTTGCTTATTTTGTGGAATAAGATATTAGTTTGTTAGTGGGTATCTGGTGGTTATAAAAAGGATTAGCTTGTATTTGTTTTTTGGGCATCTTCTGAATAAAAACAGTTTCTGCTGTCATTCCTTTTCTCTTCTACAAAAAGATTTCTACATTGGTATCATAGCCTTCTTGATCTTAAGGGGCTGTGAGTGACTTGTGAAATTGATTGAGAGGAGTGTCTGCATCTGCAATCAAAGAAACTAAAGGCAAGATGGAGGCAGGATCGAGTGGTTTTTCAGTAATGGCTCCACCAGTGTTTGATGGAGAAAATTATCAAGCCTGGGCAGTAAGAATGCAAGCCTATCTAGAGGGTTGTGATTTTTGGGAAGCTGTGGACGAAGATTATGAAGTTGCTCCCCTTCCTGAAAATCCAACCATCGATCAGATCAAGTTTCACAAGGAGAGAAAAACAAGGAAAGCAAAGGCAAAGTCTTGTTTATATGCTGCTGTCTCACCTGCCATTTTCAGTAGAATCATGTCTTGTGAATCAGCCAAAGCTATTTGGGACTTCCTCAAAGCTGAGTATCAAGGGGATGAGAGGATTAGAAGCATGAAGGGGCTGAATCTGATCAGAGAATTTGAAAGACTGCAGATGAAGGAGTCTGAGACAATTAAGGAGTATTCTGATAAGTTGATAAATATTGCAAATCAAGCAAGAACTCTAGGCACTGACCTCTCTGATAACAGGCTAGTGCAAAAGATACTTGTTTCCTTGCCTGAAAGGTTTGAGGCAACCATTGCATCTTTGGAGAATACTAAGGATTTGTCTCAGATCAAGTTGTCTGAATTGCTAAGTGCTCTGCAAGCACAAGAGCAAAGAAGGCTAATGAGACTTGAAGGACGTACAGAAGGAGCACTACAGGCCAAAGAACGACATAATGTAGGAGGAAAAGGAAGAAAGGAGATGACAGTAGTGGTTCAGAAGCTGCTGCAGGAGAGAACAGTACAGTCAACTCTAAGAACAATTGGGGTGGATATTCCTCATGTAAGCACTGTGGAAAGCAGAATCATCCACACTTTAGGTGTTGGAAGAGGCCAGATGAAAAGTGCAGAAAGTGTCATAAGCTTGGACACATTGAGAGGTTCTGCAAAGAAAAGGGAGATCAGCAGCAAGGTGAGGCACATGTTGCAGACCAGCATGAAACAGATCAATTGTTTGTTGCCTCTTGTTTCTCCTCTAGTACTCCATGTGATAGTTGGCTTGTTGATAGTGGCTGCACAAACCACATGACAAGTGATGAAAAGCTATTTAGAGACCGTGACAAGTCATTGAAGTCAAGAGTGAGAATTGGAAATGGGGAGTACCTAGAAGTGAAAGGTAAAGGGACTGTAGCGATAGAGAGTTATGCTGGAACTAAGTTGATTTCTGGTGTGATGTATGTGCCTGATATTCATAAAAATTTGTTGAGTGTGGGCCAGTTAGTAGAAAAGGGATTTAAGGTGATATTTGAAGAGGGGAAGTGTTTGATCTTTGACTCCAGTGGTCAGGAGCTGTTCAGGATAAAGATGCAACATAAGAGTTTTTTTCTAAACCTTCTTGAGAAGGAGCAGGTGGCATTCAAATGTCAAGCCGATGATTCAAAGATATGGCACAAAAGGCTGGGGCACTTTCATCACAAGAGCTTGTTATTCATGCAGAGGAATGAAATGGCAAGTGGGTTACCAACCCTGGAGGAGCATATCACAAGGTGCAAGGCTTGTTTAATGGGCAAGCACAAGCAGGTCTCGCTGGAATCTGATGAGCTAGTAGATGATGTTCCAGTTAGAGGTACCAGATCTCTGAATGATATATATCAGAGGTGTAATGTGGCTGTTTTGGAACCTTCAGGTCATGAGGAAGCTAAAAATGATCAGAAGTGGATGAATGCTATGAAGGAAGAGTTGGCTATGATAGAAAAGAACCAGACATGGGAGCTAGTAGAGAGACCTGAAGACAGAAAGTTGATTGGAGTAAAATGGGTTTTTAGGACTAAACTCAATCCTGATGACTCAATAAAGAAGCAGGATATAGTGGCTCAATCAACTGCAGAAGATGAGTTCATTGCAGCTACTGCAGCTGTAAATCAAGCATTATGGTTGAAGAAGCTAATGGATGATCTGTATTTGGAGCAATAAGAAGACATAAAAGCTAGGAGTATGCAGCACTTGATCTAGGAGGA
Organism: Glycine tomentella; assembly: GCA_007407185.1. Taxonomy (NCBI): domain Eukaryota; kingdom Viridiplantae; phylum Streptophyta; class Magnoliopsida; order Fabales; family Fabaceae; genus Glycine; species Glycine tomentella. Next base: position 347,019 of record PYAF01003252.1, on the reverse strand, counting down.
GAATGTTGATGTATCAAGACTACAGTTGAAGTCCTATTTTTTAGGAGTTGATTAGTTTTAGTTTTCTTAGTCTGTTTTATCGTTTAGGAGTGTTTATCTCATTTTGTTACTCAGTTAGTTTGTTGCTTATTTTGTGGAATAAGATATTAGTTTGTTAGTGGGTATCTGGTGGTTATAAAAAGGATTAGCTTTTATTTGTTTTTTGGGCATCTTCTGAATAAAAACAGTTTCTGCTATCATTCCTTTTCTCTTCTACAAAAAGTTTTCTACAGATAATAAGGCAACTGTTAGCATTGCCCAAAATCCAGTCCATCATGACAGAACAAATGACGTTAAGGTTGATCGCCATTTCATCAAGGAAAAATTGGATGATAGAAGTGTGTGCATGACATACATTCCAACCAAGAAACAAACTGCGGACATCCTCACCAAAAGTGTACCTAAGCCAGTATTTGAAAATCTGATTGGCAAGTTGGGAATGATCAATATTTACCTCCCAACTTGAGGGGGAGTGTAGAAAATCAAGGAATATCATTGGCTAATTATTAGGAATATGATAAGAACTGGACCAGAGGTGAAGAAAATGCAGAACGCTTTATTCACAAAAGAAAAGGAATTTCCAGAATTACAATGGTGATTTCGAGACACCACTCTCCACACTCTGTTTTTCCAACCCCTTTTCCCTCTCTTTTCTCCCTATTTGTACTTTCCTCCTCTAGTAACTAACTAGCAGTTAGTTACTAACTACCCTTAACCGCTCCAGCTTACTAACAGAATCCTAATTAGTTTTTCTTCTATTATACATTTTCCCCCATCTATTATTACTTCTATCAATACCCTCCCCTTCAAGATGGACCTTGTCCCCAAGGTCCAATTGAGGAAACACAGTGCTGATCTCTTCTAAACTCTCCCAACTATCTTCACGATGTGGCAATCCTTGCCATTTAATAAGCACTTCCTACTGTCCCTGTTCTGTAGTCCTTCTTTGCATAACCTTCTCAGCCTGCACCTGAAGTTCCAGGTTTTCAGTCAAAGCTTTAGGTAATGGTTGAGGAGAACAAGTAGGTTTAATTGCTTTCTTGAGCAAAGAAATATGGAATACAGGATGAATTCTGCTGTCAACAGGTAACTCCAACTTATAAGCCACTTCCCCCACCTTCTGAATTATTTTGTAAGGTCCATAAAATCTTGGACTGAGCTTCTCATTTGGTTTCTTTGCCAATGACTTCATCCTGTAAGGCTGCAGCTTCAGAAAGACCCATTCTCCCACTTGAAACTCTACTGCTCTCCTATGTTTATTTGCATATTTCTTCATTTGATCTTGAGCCTTTAGTAGATTTACCTTCAACTCCTGAAGCAATTCATCTCTGTCCCTACTCATCTGATTTATTTCCTCCAACTTAGAAGGAAGATCAGTCCCTTAATTAGCAAGGGAGGCTCTTGCCCATATAAAGCTTTGAAAGGGAACATCTTGTCTGAAATATTGTAGTTAGTATTAAACCAAAATTCAGCCCAAGCCATGTGAGCAGGCCACTGTTTTGGTTTAGTTCCAGTTAGGCACCTTAAATAAGCTTCCAAACACCTATTCACAACTTCTGTTTGACCATCAGTTTGTGGATGGTATGCTGTGCTCATTTTCAATTGTGTTCTTGCCTGCCTGAATAATTCTTTCCAAAATTGGTTCATAAACAACCTGTCCCTGTCTGAAACTATAGATGTAAGGAATCCATGCAACCTCTTTGGCAGTAAAAGGGTGACTCAAAGCTAAGAAATGAGCATATTTTTAGTAAATCTGTCAACAATTACTAAAACAGTATCCTTACCCTGAGCTTTAGGTAAGCTGCCAATGAAATCCAAGGATATATCAGCCCAAACTCTATTAGGGACAGGTAGAGGCTGTAGTAATCCTGCTGGAGCCAAGGTACTGGCTTTATTTCTCTGACATATCTCACATTCTGCCACATATTGCCTTACAGCCTTCTTCATGCCATGCCAAAATACTACTCCAGCTACTCTTTTCAAAGTTCTAAAGAACCCTAAATGTCCCCCCACAGGTGAATCATGTAACTCCTTCAAAATCATTGGAATTCTAGAAGAATTTCTAGCTAAAACCAATCTGTCTTTGTAATACAGTCTGCCTCCTTTGACAGCAAAACCAGGTTTTTCCATTGTTTTGGTCAATATCCCTCTGTATATCTCATACACTTGAGAGTCAGTCTGCAATTCTTCCTCCCATTCACTCCAATCCTCCTGTTGTACCACAAAAATGGCAGAAAAATTAAATTTTTTGGAAAGTGCATCAGCCACTACATTCTCTCTCCCTGGTTTATATTGAATCTCAAAGTTATACCCAATCAATTTAGAGCGGCCCATTTAAACTGATCTTCACTTAATAACTTCTGATCATTCAAAAATTTGAGACTCTTTTGATCTGTTTTGATTATAAATTTCCTTCCCAGCAGATAATGCTTCCATTTCTTAACTGCCAGCACCACAGCCATCAATTCTCTTTCATACACAGACTTAAGCTGACCTCTTTCAGATAAGACCTTACTCCAAAAAGGTAAAGGCCTTCCTTCTTGCAGTAGCACTGCTCCTAATCCAGTACCAGAAGCATCAGTTTCCAGCACAAACTGCTTGGAAAAATCTGGTACCCTTAATATAGGAAATTCCTTCATTGTTGTCTTCAATTGTTCAAAAGCTACAGCAGCCTCCTCTCCCCATTTAAAAACCTTTGTTTTTAATAATGCATTTAATGGATGAGCTATCTGTCCATAATTCTTCACAAACCTCCTATAGTATCCTGTCAAACCCAAGAATCCTCTCAGTCCTTTTGCATCTGCAGGTATTGGCCAAGCTGTCATAGCTTCTAACTTGCTGGGATCAGCTTCCACACCTTTTCCAGAAATAATATGCCCCAAGTAATTACTTCTATCAGAATATCATCAGTTTATTAGTTTCCTTTTTTACTCTTTGATCACTTGTATAAATTGAAATCATTCCCTTTAGTGGAAATATATGAAAATCACACATTCACACAGTTTCCATAACAGTATAACATCGGTGGTAAAATATATCACATTCAAAATAGAAGCAAAGAAAGAAATTTACACACCCAACTCCTTGCATATCAAACATTTGTCCTCGTCTCTTGCCAAGAAGTTCAACAACAGCTCCCATGTGCTCTTCTGGTACCTCCACAGTTGCAATCTGCAACAGTTCCTCTTATTAAAATACATAATAAATGAAAAAAGAAATGTATTCTTTGTTTGTATGATAAAAATATAGGAAGCAAAGAAAGGAAAAAGAGAGAAATACAGTGGAAAAGGTCTATTTTTCCTATGGATTAAAATGAAAAAGAAAATAAGAAATTTCTCTTCCCTTTGTTTGGATGAGTATAAGAGCAAGTAGAAAAAAAACGTGAAGAATTTTTCTCATATGTAGGGAAGAAGAATGGGAGAAATAGAAGATAAAAATGAGAGGAGAAATTATTCATGTGAGCCCCACACTCGAACGGAGAGAAGTTTTTTGGCTGTGCCTTTTATAAAACACTCTCTCCCCATTTTTCTCCGATCAAAAAGGTAAAAACCCTATATTTCTACCATATATCCTTTCACTCTATTTTATTCCATTTAAAGAATGTGTTCAACTGTTTAGCAAAATACTGGGTAACTTATGATTAAGAATTTTCAAGCACCAAAAAACTTGAACTAGCAGTTCCAAATCTAATATTTAGCAGGAAAAAAAAGAGTTCCAGGATATAATTGTAATATTCATGTTCAAACACAATCATGTACAGGAAAATATCAAAACAATGAATAGAGATTTCCCATATGACATCATCTATGTATAATAAAAAATGTTGATTTTGCAAGTAGAAGGTACTTAAAAGTTATTTTATAAGAAAGTAAATATTAAAAAGAAAACGTATTAAAAGGCTATCACAATTTCAGGATCATTCATATGCTTTTCCTAAAACACGAGACTTTGAAGCATTCACTATATAATAGATTAGCATAGGAATATTTATAAGGTCAGACCGACCTTCATAAAACAGGACACAGCATACAACAAAGCAATTAATCATGATAATTAAGCTAGTTTTTTGTCTCAAATAAGCATGTCAGTTCTACAGGAAAAACAACTAGATTTCAAGGTCTGTCAAATAAGACTCTTAACTTGTGTTGTCATATCAACTTTTCACTTTTTGCTTTTAAAAAGCAATAACAAATTGATTGAGAAATTACCTCATACGGTTCCAACAGTTTTTCATCCACCTTCTTGTTGATAACTTTGGGAGGCCCAACCATGAATTCATATCCTTCTCTTCGCCTGCAGTTGCAATATTATTTAAAAAACTTGAACAATAATTAACAAGAAATGAAATATTCATATGCTTACATATTTTCTATGAGTATGGTGATATGCAAAGTTCCACGCCCACTGACAACAAATGTATCAGCTGTTTCACCATCTTCAACTTTCATAGCCAGATTCCGCTCAAGTTCACGATAAAGCCTGTCCCTTAAATTCCTACTAGTAACATACTTTCCCTGAAAATTAACGAATATGTTTTAGCTGGTATCTTACCTAGCTGTGAAAGCACAACTTACACTATTACAAAGAAAACTGAACCTATGAGCAATTGTTGTCCCAAACAGACAGAATCAGGATATCCACACAGTAAAAGATAACAGAACTTTTTATGGCAATAAAGTATTAATCTATTGATAATTTGATATACCTCACGGCCAACAAAAGGTGAAGTGTTTATGGAGAAAGACATTTTCACTGTTGGTTCTTCCACCTTGATTGAAGGTAGTGGTTTCCCAGATACTTTATCAGCAATTGTCTCCCCAATCTGATTACAGAATGGTAAAGGTTAATGAGGTTACTGTAAACATTATGCACTTTATCCAAAATCCTCAATCTTTACCTGAATATCAGTAATTCCACATACTGCACATATATCTCCTGCCTCCACCTTATCTGCAGGGACCCTATTGAATTTGTCATATACATAAAGCTCACTAACTCTTCCATATCTACATGAATCACCTGAAGTACATACCTGACAAAATTAATAAATAAGTGGTGTTATGCTAGAAACTGAATCAGAATATATTAGAATGAAATGAGATTTTATTGATCAAATTCTAGTGCAGCATGGGAATATTTGCCAGCATGTAATAAAGCTGGTAGCCTTCTATGTATCTAGAATGAGGACGTTTTTAAATTACAGAAAAGCTAACAGGCAGTAGTTTCATTTATTTGAAGGGTTGTGGGTGGCAGAAAATAGGAAAGTCACTATAGTCAATGTATACTCACCTTGTGAGGCAGCTCTGAAAAGAGTCTTCTGGGAAGAAATTAGACTATTGAGGAGCAATAATTTGGGGGGTGGTGTATAATTGGGGACTTAAACAACATTAGAAGACCATCCGAAAGGTTGGGCACAAGTCACAGGATGTTGGATGAAGGTATTGTAAAGGAATTTAATGAATAGATTGCCGACTTAGAAGTTGAGGAGGTGCCCCGGGTTGGGAGAAAATTCACTTGGTACAGACCAAACAAGACGGCGAAAAGTAGATTGGATAGAGCTTTTGTATCTGCAGAGTGGATGACATTATGGCATGGAAGCACACAGTTTACAATGGACCACAATTTTTCAGATCATTGCCCAATTCTGCTCAGATCCTCATCTGCTGATTGGGGCCCGAAACCTTTCCGGGTTCTAGATTGCTGGCTTGGTGATAGTGCTTTTAGGAAGGTTGTTAGAGAGGCTTGGACTGCAAATTTGGGCTCTGGATGGGGGGATATATGCTAAAAGAAAAGATAAAGAGCCTTAAACAGAAGCTGAAAGCACGGAATACAGCCCACTTTGGTGACATTCAGCAGAGAATAAGAAATATAGAAGTGGAGATCAATAAGTTAGAAGTTGAAGCTGATGACAGAAATTTGAATGAGGATGAAATAAAAAGAAGGAAGCAACTGCAGGAGGACTTGTGGGCAGCAACAAAGTCAAATGCCTCGTTACTAAGACAAAAAGCAAGATCTAGATGGATTAGAGAAGGGGACTGTAACTCCCGGTTCTTCCACTTGACAGTCAACTGGAAACGCAGGAAAATTATGGTGAATAGTGTGCTTGTCGATGGGTGCTGGATAGAGGAGCCAAGCAGGGTCAAGGAGGAAATTAGACTCTTTTTCATGAGTAGCTATGAAGAATCTGATCTGGATAGGCCTAAATTAGATGGGGTAAAATTTAGGACCCTTGAACAGCACCATAATAACCTCCTTGTGGCGAGATTTCAAGAGTCTAAGTTGAGAGACGCGGTATGGAGCTGTGGCAGCGACAAGAGCCCTGGTCCTGATGGGTTAAATTTTAAATTTATCAAGGAATTATGGGATATTATTAAACCTGATCTGCTTCGCTTCATGGATGAATTCTATGTGAATGAAAATTTTCCTAAGGGTGGAAATGCATCATTTATAGCACTGATCCCTAAGGTACAAGATCCGCAGAGCCTAAAAGAATATAGACCTATTTCACTAATAGGTTGCATCTATAAGATCGTGGCGAAGGTGTTGTCAATCGTTATTGACGACCGTCAATCTGTTTTTATAGAAGGGCGACACTTATTACATAGTGTGTTGATTGCAAATGAGGTAGTTGAGGAAGCAAAAAGATGTAATAAGAGCTGTTTGGTCTTCAAAGTGGACTATGAAAAGGCTTACGACTCGGTAAGCTAGGAATTTCTGATGTATATGATGAAGCGGTTGGGATTTTGTCCTAAATGGATATCTTGGATTGAAGGATGCTTAAATTTTGCTTCTATATCCATTTTAGTAAATGGAAGCCCAACAGCTGAATTTTATCCTCATAGAGGCCTTAAGGGGACCCCCTTGCCCCTTTCTTGTTATATTGTAGCGGAAGGCCTAACTGGTTTGATGAGATAAGCTCAAATGAAAATTTTGTATGACAGCTTCAAGGTGAGCAGAAATCAAGTGGACATTAGCATACTTCAATATGCTGATGATACAATCATCTTTGGGACAGAAGCTATGGAAAACATTACAGCTATCAAGGTAATGTTGAGGAGTTTTGAGATGGTATCGGGATTGAAGATAAATTGTAATAAGAGCAGATTTGGAGCATTTGGGATGAATGAGCAATGGATAAACTTCGCTGCCAGCTATTTAAATTGTAGAGCGTTATCTATACCTTTCCCCCATTTGGGTGTTCCAATTGGGGTAAATCCGAGGCGATGTGAGACTTGGGATACAATAATTAAAAAATGTGAGAGAAAATTGGCGAGTTGGAAACAGAAATATATATCCTTCAGGGGAAGGGTGACTCTGATAAAAGCAGTCCTCAATTCGATCCCTATATTTTTCTTTTCTTTTTTCAGGGTGCCGAAGAAAGTTGTGAGTAGTTTAGAGAGGATTCAGAGGAGGTTCTTGTGGGGAGGCAGTAATGACCAGGAGAAGATCCCTTGGGTGAGCTGGAGTTCAGTTTGTCTTCCGAAGGTAAAAGGGGGTTTGGGAACCAAGGGCCTTGTAAAGTTTAATCAGGCATTGCTGGGGAAATGGCGCTGGAACTTGTTTCACCATTCGGGTGAGCTATGGGCACAAATATTGGAGTCAAAATATGGAGGATGGAGGAACTTAGATGAATCAAGGAGGCCAGCCAGAGAATCTATATAGTGGAGAGATTTTAGTCTGGCATGTAATTCAAACGCAAAGGGGGGGTTGGTTTATTAGAGGGTTAAGTTGGAAGGTGGGTTGTGGATCCAAAGTGTTGTTTTGGGAAGATGGATGGAAGGAGGATAGGGTGCCATTGAGGGAGAAATACCCTAGACTGTATTAGACTTCACAACAACAGCAACATTGCATACAACAAATGGGAACATCAGTACAGGATGGTTGGGAATGGCAGTTCAGTTGGAGAAGGCTACTCAGGGAGGGGGAAATACAAATGGCAGTAAAATTTTTGGAGGAAATACAGGGGTTGGAGTTACAAGTGCAGCAACTAGATTCTTGGCGTTGGGATGGAGCTTCAAGTGGGATTTATACAGCGGAGAGCGCTTACATAATACTTAATAGGGAAGTTATAATTCAATCTCAGGATGAAGTGTTCAAGGAACTTTGGAAGCTAAAAATCCCTTGTAAAGCTTCATGCTTTGCATGGAGACTGCTGAGGGACAGATTGCCTACCAAGGTTAATTTAAGAAGAAGGAATGTGGAAATCACAGATGTTACTTGCCCTTTCTGTAGAAATCATGCGGAAGATGCGTCTCACTTATTCTTCAGCTGCGATAGAATTATGCTGTTGTGGTGGGAATCAAGGTCATGGGTAAACATAGTCGGGGTTTCTTCTACTGTCCCAAAAGAACACTTCCGTCAACACTCTTTCTGCCATATAAAAGGTTCCAGGTTACAGAGGTGGCAGATTTGGTGGTCGCTCTGACTTGGTGCATTTGGTACCACAGGAATAGGATTATCTACCATAAAGAAGTTTTTAATGCTCAGAAGTTGATGGAGGACTGTATATTTTTTTGTTCGTCGTGGCTAAAAAATATGGAGCTAGGTTTTGACATCCCTTTTCACCACTGGTCTAGTAATATGAGGGATAGTTTTGATGTTCAGGGGAGGGTTTAATCTGTATAATTCTAATATTTTGGGGAGGTTTAGGACCTAGCAGAAAATCAGAACTCTGGTGTCTTTTTCTTCTATGCATTAAGCCACCTCTGTTCTGTTTGGTTCTGGCTAGGATGTAATCTTAGTAGTACTACTTGTACTGCTGCTACTATATTTTTATTAATATAATTATTTTTGCTGATAAAAAAAAAAGTATAAAGAATAGGGTACTGAACAGCAAGAATGTAATTTCCCTGGATGCTCGAGAGATTGAGACCTCTCCCACAATAACCTACTCAACATCATTCCATGCCCCTAACACAGTAACACACTCTATCTCTTTCTATTTTTTCTATTGTTGTCATAACTAACTAATTATTACAGTAAGTATTCTGTTTCTCAGAATCCCCTGTTACTCGCCTAACTCTCCTTAATAGACCTATTTAATTGGAGGTCTCTTACTATCATAAGCAGATTAAAATTATCCACTCCCTGGACTTCAAAACAAAATGGTTATACAAAACTGAAATGAAGTCCTCAATAGTGTCTACTCGACCTCCAGCCAAAACTAAAAAATATTGAGTTAGAAAAGTGAGTCTGAGACTTAAAATGGAATACTCACTGGCAAAAATATTTATCCCTGGCAATATAAACTCAATGTCAATAAAAGGTTGTGTTAGTATGGAGGAATTGACAAAAATGAACAACAAAAATAAAGGAAAAGGAATACTCACTCGGACATCCAAGCCTTTTTCTAAAACTCCAGCTTGCACACGCCCAATTGCTATACGCCCTTTATGTTCATCATACTCAATATTTGTAACCTAGTTGACATATAAGCATATGGAAAAACTACAAATTAAATCTTGTATACACATTATGAATCTTCCTCACACAAAATTGGTCACTATCATGTTTAATATTAAGATTAATCTAGTACTTTGAATTTTTGTATGCTCTTTTACAAATGATAATGGACTGCAAAGTAGATCCTACATACTTCATAAATGACCATGTTAGATACGGAAATGACATTATCCCCATATAAATTAGATAGGATTGCCATTTCGTATTTTCTCACAAAATAAACTGGTCATGATCATCATTTGCTTCTTTTTATTTCTGTTTCCCCTGAGGTGGTAAATTAATACGTACAAAAATATGCTAAAGATTATAAAAATAAAATCAATAGAAAAATTAAATAAGAAAGAAGCAATATAATTAGCAACTACTTACCAGCATTTGAAGGGCACCATCTTTGTCAATACGTGGTCCAGGGATGCATCTAATGATAGATTCAAACAATGGACCAAGGTCTTCTGCCAGATTTTCAGGAATCAACCCTGCTTGCCCTTTTATACCACTTGCATATATTACTTGAAAGTCACACTGCAAGCAATAAAAAAAAAACATTACAAAGCTATGAAACTTACAGAATATTATCTTTCATAATACTGAAACAATTCTAATCTTTCAAACACTAATGATATGTTCGAATTTACCAGCAGACGGCATTCAAAATCTAATAGTTTTCTTTATAACTTTTTCCCACAGATCATTGGGAAAGAATCATAGAGTTCTGACTACTGACAAACTTCCTAGCTCCAACCCAATTTGTAAACAACACAGAAAACTACAACTGTCTAAGTTATATGATCACTGACATACCTGTTCATCTGTTGCATTTAGTTCAATGAAGAGTTCAAAAGTAGAGTTGACAACATATTCTGGGCGAGCAGATGGCCTATCTATTTTGTTCACAACCACGACAACTGAGTGACCAAACTCTAAAGCCTTCTTCAAGACAAATCTTGTCTGTGGCATTGGCCCTTCAACAGAATCTACCTACATAAAACAAAAGGCAGCTTGGTAAACCCTACATATTACAAGAAGCCACATTCCAGGGACAAAAATGAAGTATTTATATATGAGAAAAAATGTATAAAAAAATTCTAATAGAGGAAAACAAACTATCGCTGTTATAGATAAATATCCCACAAAGAATAAGGACATATTTGTACAGTCTGAGTAGTAAGAATAAAATGGTGACAAATTTAAAATTCCTTATAAAATGAAAACCACTAATGACGATATGTTAGGCATCAAGACAAGAAAAAGAATAAAATTAATCATTTAGAATATAAGTAGCCGACCTCACCTAGTGGGATATGGCATTGTTGTTGTATTTAGAATATAAGTTAAATGAGTTTCTTCTTCAAATACAGCAGTTTTTCATAGCCTGTTTGTTCTTGTTCTTGAAACTAGTTTGTATAAGATACCCGTGGTAAGGAAGTGTTGAAGAAACTAACTACCACCCGCTCCCCCTTTTCCCTTGGTCAAAAATACACAACAGAATACGGCAAAGTATGAAAACCATCTTTTCTTAGCTAAGAAATGTAATAAGCAGCCAGCTTTGAGTAGTTACTAATAGTCAATATCAGTCATCATGGTCAACTCAATGGTACAAAAAGATGCATGATGATTATTTTGGAAATGGGAAAAGAGTAGGAGTACCACTAGAAGGATTCCTTCCACCATATTTAAGATGCGCTCCACTTCACCACCAAAATCAGAGTGACCTGGAGTATCTATTATATTAATCTTTGCATCTTTATAAGTGACAGATGTATTTTTACTCAGTATTGTGATTCCTCTTTCACGCTCCAAATCATTTGAGTCCATTATCCTTTCCTGAACAAACTGATTATCACGAAATACCTGCACAAAATTCAATGCACATATCATATCAATTTTCATCCACCCTTCACTCTTTTCTACAAGAACAAACCAAATGACTTTTCTGTGGAAACTATTGTTAAACCAGTCAACAGATGTTATCAAGTCTCTAAAAACAACTTTTTCTATTCACAACAATTGTATAGAAATAAGTACCTGTTTGATTTACTAACAAAATCAACTCTACGCACTGACACAAGTTTCAATATAAAATTTGTACCTGATATTAATTTGGACATGCATTCTAATGGGATTTATTTAACAGTTCAAAATCAATTATATCAGAGTCCATTCTACAAAACTCAACAAATAAACAGGCACTAAATCACTTTCTAGTTTCTACTACACCACCACACCAACACTTATGTTAAATATTGGATGTCAAGTTATTAGATAGGCCCAAATTGCAAACTTAAAGTCATGTGACCGAATTCGAGGAAAAAATAACAAAGGGGAACTAAATTCACAAAATGAGAATAATAAGGAGACCAAAAGTACAACTAATCCTAAACTCTATTTACTTCAATTCAACTCATATTCCATGCAATGAATAATACCTTAGTTTGTTTGAGCATGGCATCAACGAGAGTAGTTTTCCCATGGTCAACGTGAGCAACAATAGCTATGTTCCTCACATCCGCTCTTCTCAGCAATTGCCTCTTCTTCTCTAAATATACGCAAATGTAAACAACAACAAAAAACAAAACAAGGTAACCAGATTAATTGACACCCCACACAACAACAATAAAAACCAAAAAAGAAAAAAAGAACAATCTTGAAAAACCGAACCTCATATGCAGAAATGGTACACAATGTCAAAAAATACGAAAACAAGCAACATTCGATGGGAATTAATTACCTGTTTTGGGCTCTGTGACTTCGGAAACGGAACACTTGATAGGCCTGCAAGAGAACCGTTTGGCGGCGATTAAAGAAGCAGCAGAAGATGAAGAAGAAGATAAGGGGAGGCCAAGTAGCTGGTTAGAAAAAAAGGGTTGAAAAGATGAAGTCTTTGGAAGAGTGGCGTCGTTGGGTAAGAGAGGGGCGTGGATAGTATTAGTAGTGAGTACTGCAATCTTCTCCATTGCTCCCTCACTCACTCACTCTCACTCTCTTGCTTGGTTGGTGACTTGCAAAGAAGAGAAGAGGAGAGGGGGAGGGATAGGGAAGAAAGAAAGAAAGAAAATAAGTATGAGGCTGTTAATAGAATGGATTTTGTTGTTGTTATTGTAAGTGTCGTCGAAAGGAAACTAGAATTTTAGTGGCACAGGAATGGATACCGATCACTTGTGGGAAATGGCCTTATAGTGAACTAGAATTTTAGTGCCCTCAATGCCTCTACGGACTACTTTTCTCCACATCATCCAATCAAAGTGTCTTTCCTCCCTAATAATCTCTCTTTTGTTTTCTTGGCTTAACGCAGATTTTATATTTATTTTATTTTATTTTCAATAAAACCTTAAATCAATTATAATATGCTAGTTGGATGGGTGACTCGTGTGTGATTTTTTTTATTGGTCAATGTTAATTATTAAATGTTAGTATTTTTGTTAATGGAGGGATTCGAATCACGACCTCTCCCTCTCACTCTTGCTTCTCTCTTCACTTTTTTCTTAATTAACCAATTAACCTTATATATATTCTGAATGTCTCATTTGTGATGCATAGACTAACTGTTAAATTAATTTATATGAAATTATTCTTAAATATATAATATAATTTATCAGCCTTCCAAATTGTATTTTGAAGTTTGATAATAAATAAAAATAGAAATTGTTTGTCATAAACTTAAAAATGCCTTATAAAAAGAGAGAAGTCTTGTAGTTCTCAATGAATTTGTTAATGCCTATTACATTTCCTGCTCGTGATGAATTTGTTATTTTTTGTTTTATTAAGTTTATGTGCCAAAGCAAGTAGGATATAATTAAAATTGGATGAATGTTATCTTTAATTGTGCTTAAAATAACTAATGCTCCTAACTTTCGAAACATTGATCTTTTTAATATTTTCCTTGGTATTTATGCAGCTAATTACTATACAGTAATGCTTAGTAGTTGAAATCTTAAACATGATTACTTTATATTTCATGAGTATCTTTGGAATTTATTTTTATATTTATTGAGCGTTAATCATTTCCTATCATACTCTTTTTGGAATTTTAATTTGCATATTTTGACATGTCAAAATAACCCCTGGTTAATATGGATGGTGAGGTATTTCGATATGACTTTTTAGGTCTATGTGCATTCATCAACATTGATCCAATGTTATTATAACAGTTTTAGTTATTCTGTTGTCCATTAATTTAAATATGAAATTAGTCGTTTAGCACTTGAAACTCCATTCCATCCCTTAGTTACATTAAATCACTTATTTCAAGTCATTGATCAAGATTTAATGGTAATTTGATCTTGTGATTGGCTAGAAATTATTCTACTAATTCAAAAATTGAATTAACTTTGATTAATAGTTAACTGAGAAATCTTTAAGATTTTCTCTTTCCCTGTAGTTATTGTTTCAAGTGAATCCATGTTGACACCATCTTGTAAAGCATTAGATGGACACCATAGAGCATGCATGCACATATATAAAATTATGTTGACTCACTTTGCTCCACATGTAATGTAAGTCTGCAAGTAATATCAAAGTACATAAGTTGCCACAACTAACTTAATAAGAAATGGAAACTTTAATTATTTTCTTACACTTACAACCTGCAAATAAAAGTCATTTTAATTAATAATCAAAAGTTAAACATCAAAATAATAAGAAAAGAAAGACTTACACAAAAATAAATTTCATTTTATGCAGCAAGTTGTTAATGTAAATTAAAGAAGTATGAAAATTAAATGTGATCGGTACAACTGAAAATATAATCTTATTTATGTCTCAAACTCCCATCAAATTTGATAGACCATCAAAGTTGTCACATTTCAGTATAACACGTGAAGGTATAATCTTTTGTAATGCCTGTTAATCGCAAAGAAGTACCACATTGTCCAACCAACAACAGTTGTTTTTGTAAGAGTAGGTAACAAGCATGCAACAATTAGTGACTTCAAAATAATTAGCATGCAGACAAAAACAAGTAACAAAATTGGACCAGAAAATGAGACAACAACCTTTCTTCCCTCATTTCTTTGCACGGTAACTCCCCCTCCACAAATTCCTCTACTCTAAAACACATCACAATTTATCACCATGAGTAAATCAGCCAAATTAAGCAGATAAGGACATATGTGAGTATTAAATCAGAACAAAATTTAAAAGGTTAATAGAAAGGGGAATTAGAAGAACAAATTCTTGGTGGAAAAGCATGGAGTTTTGGAGTAAGGACTCCGAAAAATCCACTCCTAATAGAATTCGAACATAAAATGGATATGCAAAATAAAATATAGAATATGAAATCATGAAACAAATGATACATGAAAGAATTACCTTAACTGTTCAACTTAAATATTTGGAGATTGAAATAGAAGGACAGGGCATGTGGATAACACATTTCATCTAGTGTGATGAGAAAGAAAGGAAAACTGTATTAAAAACTGATATTAAAATAATATATTATGCAACTCAAAAATTAAAAGATAATCCATGACTTTTAGTCTTTTTCATCTAATGTTGGATTTCTAATCAGAGGACCAAATCTTTTTTGCACCTTTTCATATCATCATATATAGGCTAATGTCCAATGACCCATAATCTCAATCCATGAAGTCTTACAAAGCCTAGCTCAATTTGTAATTGTAATCTCATTTTATTACCACAACAGATTTTGGTAAGTAGTTGTAGATGCTTCATCTAATAATGTGTACATTTATAAAGGGATGTCAAAGTTAAGTTGGTAGGAGTCCCCTGGAAATGAATCAAAAGTTTTTCAAACACCTTCCGACACAACTTTAGTATTTAATGGGGAAAATCATAACAAATTAGTTTTAGTTGCAACATAAGAGAAAATTCATTGTCAATTAAAATGGCAAAAAGACTAAAGAAAAGGTTGGGAAAATTTAACAAACTACCCCGAGAGAGATAAGAGAAATAGTTGGGCAAAAAAACCAAAAAAATATAAATTAAATAAAAAATTATAAATTTGGGACAATTTAGAAACTATTTACCAATCCGGGGCTGTTGGTCACGCCCAGAACCAGGCGCGAGTAGGGGGGTAGTCACGCCTGGTTCTGGGCGTGACCAGTCATGCCCAGTTCTGGGCGTGACCTACTTCTGCCACGTGTCATGCACAGATGAACAAATGCGTATATAAACTTCGGACGATCATAACTTTTGACTGGAATGTCCGATTGAGACGTAGTTTTTGTCAAAACGCTTGAAATTGAGAGGAGAAGCCCTGGACAAATTTTCGAAGGGGATTTGGTCAAACAAAATTTCCAAAAAATGTTTCTAAGTGCCTCAAAATTATGATTTAATCTTCGAACATCTAAAAATTTTCTTGTTTTCTAGATGTTAGGTTCATAGGAAATTATGTGTATGTTGGTTTAATGTGTAGTGTTTACGGTTTAGGGTTTGGGTTAAAGAGGTAGGGTTTATGGATTTCGGTTTAGTTTTAGGGTTTAGCGTGTTAGTGTTTAGTTGTTAGGGCGTGTGGGTATATGGGTTAGGGTTTAGGGCGTGTGGATATATGGGTTAGGTTTTAGGGTGCGTGGATATGTGTGTTAGGGTTTATGGTGTGTGGATATGTGGGTTAGGGTTTATGGTGTGTGGATGTGTGGGTTAGGGTTTAGGGTGTGTGGATATATGTTGTGTTTAAACCAACGTACACCGAACCCATAAATCCACACACCCTAAACACTAAATCATTAACCTAAACCCTCCAAACCCTATCCACTAAAACTAAACTGAATCCGTAAACCCTAAATCTTTAACCCAAGCCCCCAAACCCTAAACACAACATAAACCCTAAAACTAAATCAGAATACATAAACCCTAAATGTTTACCCCAAGCCCTAAACCCTAAACACAACATAAACCCTAAAACTAAACCGGAATTCATAAACCCTAAATCTTTAACCCAAGCTCCCAAACCCTAAACACAACATAAACCCCAAAACTAAACTGGAATACATAAACCCTAAATCTTTACCCCAAGCCCTAAACCTTAAACACAACATAAACCCTAAAACTAAACCGGAATCCATAAACCCTAAATTTTTAACCCAAGCCCCCAAACCCTAAACACAACATAAACCCTAAAACTAAACCGGAATCCATAAACCCTAAATTTTTAACCCAAGCCCCCAAATCCTAAACACAACATAAACCCTAAAACTAAACTGGAATCCATAAACCCTAAATCTTTACCCCAAGCCCTAAACCCTAAACATAACATAAACCCTAAAACTAAACTGGAATACATAAACCCTAAATCTCAACTCAAGCCCTAAAAACTAAACACAACATAAACCCTAAAACTAAACCGGAATCCATAAACTCTAAATTTTTAACCCAAGCCCCCAAACCCTAAACACAACATAAACGCTAAAACTAAACCGGAATCCATAAACCCTAAATCTTTATGGATTCTGGTTTAGTTTTAGGGTTTATGTCGTGTTTAGGGTTTAGGGCTTGGGTTGAGATTTAGGGTTTATGTATTCCGGTTTCATTTTAGGGTTTATGTTGTGTTTAGGGTTTGGGGGCTTGGGTTAAAAATTTAGGGTTTATGGATTCTGGTTTAGCTTTAGGGTTTATGTTGTGTTTAGGGTTTAGGACTTGGGGTAAAGATTTAGGGTTTATGTATTCCAGTTTAGTTTTAGGGTTTATGTTAGATTTAGGGTTTAGGGCTTAGGGTAAAGATTTAGGGTTTATGGATTCTGGTTTAGTTTTAGGGTTTATGTTGTATTTAGGGTTTGGGGGCTTGGGTTAAAGATTTAGGGTTTATGGATTTCGGTTTAGTTTTAGGGTTTATGTTGTGTTTAGGGTTTAGGGCTTGGGGTAAATATTTAGGGTTTATGTATTCCGATTTAGTTTTAGGGTTTATGTTGTGTTTAGGGTTTGGGGGCTTGGGCTAAAGATTTAGGGTTTACGGATTTCGGTTTAGTTTTAGTGGATAGGGTTTGGGGGTTTAGGTTAATGATTTAGTGTTTAGGGTGTGTGGATTTATGGGTTCGGTATACGTTGGTTTAAACACAACATATATCCACACACCCTAAACCCTAACCCACACATCCACACACCATAAACCCTAACACACATATCCACGCACCATAAACCCTAACACACATATCCATGCACCCTAAAACCTAACCCGTATATCCACACGCCCTAAACCCTAACCCATATACCCACATGCCCTAACAACTAAACACTAGCAACTAAACCCAAAAACTAAACCAAAATCCATAAACCCTACCTCTTTAACCCAAACCCTAAACCGTAAACACTACACATTAAACCAACATACACACTAACAATTTCCTATGAACCTAACATCTAGAAAACAAGAAAATTTTTAGATGTTCGAAGATTAAATCATAATTTTGAGGCACTTAGAAACATTTTGTGGAAATTTTTTTGACCAAATCCCCTTTGAAAATTTGCCCAGGGCTTCTCCTCTCAATTTCGAGCGTTTTGACACAAACTACGCCTCAATCAGACATTCCAGTCAAAAGTTATGACCGTCCGAAGTTTATATACGCATCAATTCATCTGTGCATGACACGTGGCAGAAGTAGGTCATGCCCAGAACTGGGCATGACTGGTCACGCCCAGAACCAGGCGTGACTACCCCCTAGTTGCGCCTGGTTCTGGGCGTGACCAGCAGCCCTAGATTGGTAAATAGTTTCTAAACTGCCCCAAATTCGTAATTTTTTATTTAATTTGTATTTTTTTGGTTTTTTTGCCGAAATAGTTGTATCAAAAGAGAAAAGTTATGCATCTTCCTTGGATATGGACTAAAATGAAGCTATTGTCACCCATGAAAATACATACAAATAAGCCCAACATCTGACACATTTGATTTTAGATGTTAAAATCAAAAGAGTCTTTTGGAGAGGGAAGAAGTTAGTAATTACAAATTAAAGTAGTTAAACTATAATATGACACTAAAAATACTAGAACATGAAAGCTAAAAAAGATTGAATCTTAATGAGAGAATTTTATTGAAAGAACAAAAGCAAATACTCAACTTAAAAAATGATAACACCTTTACTTCTTTCTTCATCAATGCATTTTTGGTTGTTCAAATTCACGCTAGATTACTATAAAATAAAATAAAAACACAATACGGTAAAACATATGTTATGCTATTAGACAAAAAGAAAAAGGAAATAGTTATACTTCTAAACAAAAACTAAGTTCCCACTCACACCCCATGTAGCAAGCTACACCAAGTAAGAAGTGTAGAACAATTAGTTCATAAGAACCGCCGTTGTATAACCATTCATCAACGGATGCTGCTTCCCAAATAGGATAAAAGTGCAAACCTATAGCCGTAGAAGTAGGAATAATGGCACCAACAATATTTAGGAAGGCAAGAAAAGCTACATGAAAGGAGAAATTAGTACGGTAAAAAAATATTACAGTGGGAAATTAAGGCAATAAAATATTCCACAAAACTACAAAGAGGAAAGACTCACTATACTTCTGGAATCCATTCCAATATTTCCTCAATCAAGCTCTTCAACTTTTTCCACCTCATAAACCTGCACATGACAAATATGTCTTGCTATTTCTTACCATTGAACTAATTGTAGCATAGATACCAACAAAAAAGGGCTAACTTTGAATTCCCACAACAAAATAAGGACAAAATTCAGAGATACTAAATTTCAACACCTCACAGTTCCATAGATAATAATACCATAATCATAAGCAAGTGCTTGAATTTTAGTAGGTAAAACCTAAAGGAAAAAACAAAACTTTAGTATGCTTCAATGAACAATACTAACAAACTATATACCTACCTATTTTTCAACCCTTCAACATATGTTTTTGTTAGGTTCAATACCTGTAAATTAAATGTGTCGTTAGCTCTAACGTTTTTTTATCTTCCTTCATTCTTGTTCTCATGGTAAAGCTCATTCTTCTTATCCTGCAAGCAAAGAGAAGTTCATAGCTTACACACACTCCTTACATGCTTTCATGGACTTTTATAGGAAATTAATAAGCCAAATAAAAAAAAATCAAATTGACCTTCCATTTGTCCTGAATATAAATACAAGAATACAACTTATTGTATACCTTAGACTTGTAAAAAAAAAGTACTTATTATTCTTGATTTGCTTCTTGTTCTTGGATTTTCATAAGCAATGGAACCACACTAATAACAACTAATTTGGGTCTTGCAACTATAAGCTCAATTTTGGTTGTGCCCGAAGTGTAAAAACAGAACAAAAGTTCAAAAATCAAATGACAAAAGTTTATACTTGTCGAGACATCGCGTCCCAACCTTTCTCTGTCACTACAGAATCAACATCCAATAAGAGAAACTTGAAATCAATATGAAATTCAAATAAAAGCCAGAGAACGAAAATTTAACATGAAGTTTAGTTTATGATTGAGCGAATCAATAAACAATGAAACCCCCTTTCCTTTCTTGATTGTAGGCTTAAACTCCCCTCCCAAATGCTCAAAGAAACCAAATTAAAAAAGCTACTTTCAATCCTTACTCATTGCCTTTGTTCAAACACCGATGTCGTTAGCCAATAAGGAAGATAAATCTTCTCTTTGGTGAGAAAAACACAATTATTTGTATCCTATTGGTGAGATAAACCTGATTGAGTATGCTAACAGAGTGTGAAATACTGAAATTGAAAGAAGAAGAAACATGAGGGATAATGCATATTGTGGGCACCAATTTCTCCAAGGCAACAACATGTTGTGGGAATGCAAAAAATCAAAACGAATGAGAAAGGCTAATAGAGAACCAGGGATGGGAATAAATTTAACTTTCCTCCATAACTACTGAATAAAGATCCAATAAGATAAACTTGAAATCAATATGAAATTAAAATAGAAGCCAGAAAACAAAAAAAAAAATCTAACAGAACGTTTGAATGCATGATTTGGCTTAAACATTAAACGACACAAATGATACAGCGAATCACGAGACTAAGACAGAGAGAGAGTCAAAGCGTGTTCACGTCTCGGAGGATGCGATCAGTTTCGATAGGAGGAGCTAGAAATGTAAAGAGAGCCTAGAGAAAGTATAATGCGGCGATGCGACGATAACCAAAAACACCAAGAACGTTCAATGTTGGTGATTGAGCTTCACTTGTTTGCGCAAAAGCAACCTTCTAATTGGAGCAAGGAACATAAGTGGCTAGCGACGTTACCAACCATGTCGCAACAATATGTTTTTGTAAACAGCCTTCATGTGTTAGCATAGAATAAATTATCGGATCAAAGCAAGGAGCAGAAACTACTTAGGACACCGAAATAGGTGTTGAAGGAAGTCAATGTTTGTTCGAGGAAGACCAACATTGTCATTTTCTTTGGTAATCAAACTAGTGTGTATGTGTATACTAGTATGCTTTTCAATTTTATTGAAGATGAATACAAAAAGGGCACATGATCAATTGCTATTAACTACTGGTTGTATTTACCACCCAATTACATTATCTCGTTATTTGTGTTTTCACCATATTTTAATTATAAGACATTGGAGATAGAAAACTAGTTTAGCCTTGATTTGAGTTATTATTAACTACTGGTTATATTTATCACACAACCACATTCTCTCATTACTTGTGCTTTGATCATATTTTATTTATGAGATTTTGGTAATGTAAGACAATTTTGGGCTTGAATTGGGTTCAATTTTAGGCGGGAAAAATTGTCTCAGACTTAACTCGCTTTTGTATTATTGAGATTAAGATATTGTTCTATTATAAAAACATACAAATATAAAATATTGTATAATATTTATTCCATTTTTGAGTTATTCAAATTATTCAGTGTAACTAAATCAATTGAATTTTAAATCAATCTACTATATATATATATATATATTGCAGAAGCAAATAACATAAGAAAGGGGGTTAAATTGTGTTTTTAGAAATTTAAAAACTTTTTCAAGATAGAAATCACGTTTTTTATCTTTTGATGCAAATAAACCTGCAAATACTTAGACAAGTTTTGATTTAGACTTATCAAATGAAGAAAACAGTTTTCTTTGAAAAACAAAAGAAGATATAAGACCTAAAAACAAACAAGAAAGCACATAAAGAATTTATACTAGTTCATTTCTACCCCGAGACTACGTATAGTTCTTGGCAATCATCAAGTTTCCACTAACTTATCAAAGTTATAAGTATTATTCAATGCCACTTTTGACATTTATACTTGCAAGTTCTACTCCAAGCTTGACTTAAAACTAGCATTCTTTGTTCTACCAAGCCATTGCTGGCTCTAAACAAATCATCAAGATTTATTGGAAGTTTGCACACTCACTAAAATTAGTGATCGTCTTACATATGTATATATCACTCAACACTCTTAGTCTTTTCTCTCAAGGTATACAAGGTTTTGAGAGCTAGGTATCTTTACATGAATTTATAGAAAGCTTTAAGGAAAGAATGATTCACGCAGATGATTCGTATCTAGTTTCTTCAAAGATTCTTCTATATATATAGTCTTTATTTTCAAGTATCCATTGTCTCTCAACGGTTGAATTCTTCACTTTGTTCTTTGTCTAAGGTCTTGAGTCCTTTAAAACACTCAATGCTTGCATTAAATGTACATCTCTTCTTCATGCAAAGTCCATGATGATAACGTGTCTTCTACTTCAGTGTAGCACCTCAACTTTTAGATTGAAAATATTGCTTGAAAATACTTTTATTTAATTTATTTTAGAAATATGCGTCATAATATTTAACTCCTACTTACAAATAGTAAAACCTCTTCCTGTATTTAAAAAAAAAAAAACAAACGCGTCAATCAGAAAACAATAAACCTTTACATCAAATTAAAATAAACAAAAATATAGAATAACTTAGTCTTCATACATAAATAAATAACATCGGTAATGCCACAAAAGAAATAATACAGATACAGCCCACGATAGTATGAAAGTAAGCAAAATAAATTCTTACATCCCTACTTTAACAAAATACATATCTGTGGAGAAACCTCTCTCAAAATACATCAAAATCAGTAAAGAAAACTAGGACTAAAGCAGACCACACCAAAAGCACTGAACTAACTAAGATGTGTCCTTAGAAGGATCATCACTCTCCACCTTGGATCTATGCTCCAACTGGCAAAAGAACCAAAAGGGTGTTTTTTTAAAAAATATTTACCGATAAGGTGCGTTTTCAAAAATATTTGCAAATCTGGTGCAAGAGGGGGCCTATATTTACAAATCTATTGTAGTGTAACATGCCTGAATTAGGCATGTTACAACACGCCTAGATTGGGCGTGTTGTAACATGCCTAATTCAGGCATGTTACAGCTGCACCAGATTTGCAAATAGGCCCCCCCCCTGATCCCCAGTTGGTTCATATATTGGCTTCCAGTGTTCTTTAACTCTGCTAAACTGCCATCATTCTGGTATTTTTTTTGTTTTTTAAGAGATTTTTGAAGGTGTTTTGAGTGACGAGAAACATGCATTCGAGTCGTGATTCTGTTCGTGTTTGAGGGATCAGGGTTTGCTGGGCATGGTTAGGTTGTGTTTAGGGTACGCTCATGTGACGATAGTTTGTGGTTAAGGGTTTAGGGTTTGCTGGGCATGGGACGTGACGTTTGGGCCAGGGTTGGGGTAGGATAAGGTTTCATGGTTATGTGACGATGGTTTGCGGTTAA
>PYAF01003252.1:280552-323794 GCA_007407185.1 Glycine tomentella | reverse complement strand
ACCGCAAACCATTGTCACATACCATCCCTCAAACGCGAACAGAATCACCACTTGAACTCAGGCTTCTCGTCACTCAAAACAACTTCAAAAATCTCTGAAAAAAAATGAAAATACACTCGAATGGTAGGCATGGTAGGCAGTTTAGCAGAGACAGAACACTGGAAGCCAAGATATGAAGGACCTGCGGAGCGGGGGGCCTCATCTACCAAATCTGGTGCTGCTGCAACATGCCTGGATCAGGCATGTTACAACACACCCAGATTGGGCGTGTTGTAACATGCCTGATCCAGGCATGTTGCACAACACCAGATTTGTAAATATAGGTACCCTCCTGCACCAGATTTGCAAATATTTTTGAAAACGCACCTTATCGGTAAATATTTTTAAAATAAACACCCTTTTGGTTCTTTTGCCTGCTCTAACTACCACAAAATTTCTCGGTACTCTTCGATCTCCTCAGACAACATGTTTGTATGGTCTCCACAATCGTTTGTAACCTCTACTAGGTTCACTTGCTCCATGCTGAAATAAAAAATGTTGCCGTGTCCATTGTACTCCACTAGAGTCAACAAAATTCCAAATCATGGCGCAGCTCTTCCAATCCGAAATACAAGCGAGAATCTTCATAATACCGAAGCTCTATGCAAAAGATGAATTCCCATGGGATATAGTAAGTCAATGTATGGTTTATAGTAATGGGCAGTACATCCAGTCTATCTAATAACACTATGTGGACTCTAGTATGACAAATATAATGTGGGGTCCATGTAACAGTGCATGGCCATACCTGCTCACCCTGCAAGTTACGCCAATCCCGTAGATGCCTCGGTGTACTCTGCATCTCTAGTAGCTAAAAGTTGTTGCTTCTAGGGGTGAGTCCTCCGCTCCTTAGACATCACAAACACACAGTAGTCAAACAAAGACAACATGCAACCTAATTAACCACTACTTCTGGTCTCTCTAAGCAAACAACACTCTCGAGATCCTAAGAGCGTTACTGACACACTTCTCACCTATTAGGGCCCAACCCCTACCACCAATCCTCCAAGGTCTTAATGGTCTTACATAATCACGTGGATGACATTCGGGAGTGATCTCCATATACGGATACATCGTACACCGATCCCCAAGCTCCCAACTCAAAAAGCAAGTTCTCAGAGCCCGTCAGGAGTAGCAAAGTAAGGCCTATGAGTTACCCAAGCAAATGAGTGCACCAAATGCTGGATAGTCACCAATCGCTAATTTCTCTAAGTTCTTCGAACCTATCCTCCCACTATACCATAATGTATTATATCCCCATCCGCACCCCCGCCTTTAAAACCCATCCCCGACCCCGTCCCCAGTCCCAGTCGGGTTTTAAAACCCAAACCCATCCCTGCCCCCGCTAGGGGTCGGATTTTCCTCGCACCACCCCGTCCCCGCTAATTTGATTAAATTTTTTTTAAAAAAAATAATGCAACTTTTTTTATTGAAAAAATTAGACGAAAATGTTAATTAGGTAACAAAAAAAATAATAACAAACCCACATTCAAAATATGGAATCATAATTTAAAAATTACAAAAAAAATCAATCAATTCAATTAAAATCATTATAGACCTACATATTTAATTTCTCCAAAAATACAATATCATTTAAATGTATATTGTCCAAAAATTAAGTAGCACATCATATGATTAAGTAACACATTCTTCAAATTAAATAATAAAAAAGAAACAACTTAAAATTGTTTAGCAAATAAATATTGATCATTCCTCCAAATTAGTAACACCAACACCCACCATTTCACCTTCATAAAAAAAAGAACAATTAGAACAAAAGATTATATTATATAATATCAAAAGGAAATTCAAAACATTGTTTACCTTCATCATCTGAAACCATTTCATTCATTAAAGTAGCACAATCGGCAATAGCTTTATAACTCGCAGAACCTATAAAAATACATTGCAAGTATTATTTTGTTGAATAAACACAAATATCAATTTAACAACTTATAGGAATAAAATTTTACCAGTATTTTCAGCACTCCACAACCAGCTTCTAACACACATTAAAGCCTCTAAAGTAGTCCATTAAAGTCGACTACGATGTGGGCTTAATATTTGACCATCGATGCTAAATGTGGATTCTGAAGCTACTGTAGATACCGGAATAGCTAATATATCCTTAGCAATTGCTTGAAGTATTGGATACTTGACACCATTAATAGTGGTCCAACTCTGATTTAACATAAAAACTTCTAGCCCTTTTTTTCCTTATAGTAATTCTATCATACTCAGATAATGCATCACTAACAACTTCACTACCAGTAGCATCTCCAACATTATTACCAAAAGAGTCTTTGTTCATTTTCATTTTGGAATCATAAACTAAGTCATAACATAATTGTTGAATGCACCTCACTTGATTAAAAGAGTCATGTTAATACAATTTTTCATAATAATTCCCAAGCAACTTCATGTTGTACCTAGGATCTAAAACAGTGACAACTCCCATCACATTATGAATCACACCCCAATGTTTATCAAATTTAATCATCATATTTTGTGCCATTTATTGAATCATTGGGTTAGGAGAAGTAATCCATTGTTTGATTGCTAACTTAATCTTACATATATTTGGAAAATACAAATTAGCAGTTGGATGGTTAGTAGAAGAAAATAGTTCAGTGATAATATTGAACAACTTCAATCTCCCACACACATGGCAAACAAGTATATTGACACTCTCGTTGCTTTAATCAACAAAATACATCCTCATATCCTATGGCAATTTCAAGCATTTTGTAAGTTGAGTTCCACCTAGTTGGACAATCTAAGGCCAAATTCTTAGTGTAAGGGATTCTCAACTGTTTAGTTGTTTCCTCAAAATTTTCCTTCCTCTTAGGTGTTGCTGTTCAATATGTCATACTATCCCGAATGTTTTCTACACCTTCTTTTATCACTTCCAACCCATCTTTTACTATCAAATTAAGGATGTGTGCACAACAACGCATGTGAAGTAAAGACTCATCCCTAAGCAAACTGCCTAAGTGCAATTTATCTTTAGTTTTATCAATCATAGCATCATTTGTGGTACAATTATCTAGAGTGATAGTGGACAACTTTGTGTCAATATTCCAATCCATCAAACAGTCAGTTTATACATTGTAAAGTCTATCATTTGTATGAGTAGGAACATAAATAGAGAGATATAATATAAAAAACAGCAAAAAAAAGGAGATATAATATAATCATATTCTATCATTTTATAAAATAAAAGGACTAAAAATATAATAAATTCAAATCATTTTATTACCTCAAAATCTGACTTTGTAAGTTCCAACACCCATCAATGTAATGAGTTGTAATAGCCATATACCCCCTCTTCTGATTGGTTGAAGTCCACATGTCTGATGTGATAGCCACTCTTCCATCAAGACTATCCAACAACTCCAAAGATGTTGCTCGTTCATTCTCATAGATTTTCATTATGTCCTTCTTAATTGTGTTTCTAGTAGGAACCTAAAACACAGGTTGGAAGGCAGCATAGTATCTCCTAAAGCCAATGTGATCCACAATTGATAGTGGATACTCATGCATAATAATTGTTTTTGCTAGCTCTCCCCTTGCACATTCTGCATTATAAATTCTCGCACCCAACTCTTGCTTTGCTTGCACGACCTTAGGTGCAAGAAATGTTTGGCCTTTCATCCCTCTCATAAAAATCTTGTACTGAACACAAATCTTATTATGTTGCCATAAATGCTTGGTTCCATTTTTTGATTTTCCACCAAGAAGTTTCTTACAATATTTGCATTCAACCTTGTCCAAACCATTGACTTGTATTTTTTGAAAATGTTGCCAAATCTTACTTTTCAGCCTAGTGGTTATGGATACTCCTCGTGTCTCTGTCTTCACATTATTATCTTCATCTTCATGAGGTGGAGGAGTAGGATCAGACTCAATTGGTAATGGATTCTGATCTGTTGGTGAAAAAGTCTGATTGTTTGTTGAAGCTAAAGGAGTTTGATCATTTGACTGATTTGATGAAGAAATAAAAGACATTGCTTCCGGTGAAACACTAATATGTTCCATTACTTTCTTGAAAAGAAAATAACAAACACTAATGAGTATATAACACACATACCAGTCAAAACTTAATTGTTTATGTACAATAAAACAAGTATATAATGGTGACATAAAATTCATAGCTATAAAATAGGTACTTCTAACTTAATTATTGTGTGTCATGATCACACATGTTGTTGTCTCAAGTTTGGCAACACCTAAGAGTGTATACATCATTCATACAAAATTAAGTGGACACCAGCAGCTGCTGTAGCTACATTGTCAGTCAACTAAATGCCTAAATTGAATTAGAAAATTAAGTGAACAACATTCATACAAAAACACAAATTACTAGGAGTGGATGAATCTAAAGGACTATTGGGACTGCTATCCTCCAAAAGTCTAGCTTCAAGGTTTGAATCTGAATGAAGATAAGAAGCAGTTTGACCTTGAACAACACCAAGGGTCCTTCCATTAAGGCAAGGATATAAACATGAATACATGAATGAAACTAATAAACAAATGACTTGTATTAAGGCAGGGATATAATTTGAACTTTAAACTTCTCAATTTGACATAACCTCTTTTCAAAACAATCACTAGCTAAAAGAATCTAAAATCTGATTAAAATTAAAAGATTATTTTACATCATAATCACTTCTTTTTCATATTCCCAATAATGAACTTTCAAAGATAAGAAAGGCACATAATTTTTTTTCTTATACCAATTACTGATGCCAAAGACCTATGGGTGATGGATGTATAGATGAATCTAATGGATACAACATAATGTTTTAAAAAAACAAATGAGTTGAAGATAAAAGATTAATTCATATAAAAAGAATCATCCCAGGTAAAAAAATCTGACACTTTTAAATGACTACATGCAAGAACACTCTTTACGCTTGCACCTAAATTTCTTATTATACCAGACATTTCTATATATGTTGTTTGATAATCATCTCAGATATTGCTTCGAGATTAATATATAATCTTCGAGTGTGGTTACTAATATCCAGGAGCCAGAGTCTGTTTTCTATACGTGGAAACACACTGTCAATATCAAGCAAGCTTAATGAAATTTACTATTTCTTAATATTAATTTAAATTGAAGAAAATCTAGAGTGAATGAAATGAAAATAAGTTTGCAAGTCATATAATAATATATTTTTTCATTTATTATGTTACACTATACGAATTTCATGCAGATTATTCATGATATTTCTTTGCTACTTCCGAATGATAAATATTTGATATGGAACTGAACTTGAAGATATGCAAAATGCATGGGTTGAAAATAATGTAATCAAATTAGTTGTCTGTATTTTAAAATTACCTTTTGCTTGCCAATTGAGCTAGATAGGGATACTAGTCTAACTATCAATTTATCTTTTTTTAATTATTATTTTTGTTAAAAAGTTTGCTGCTACCTTAGAATCAAGAAAGGATTCAGGAGAATATTGGAAAATGATAATGAAAGAACAAGAAATGCCAAAAAGGATGGCCTTCTTCAGTTGAAGTCTGAGATTCAACTTGAAAAGAATTCCAATGAGGTCGAAGAACATCTTGTTGAAGGTCTCAAGCATATGTGTGAAGAGTCATCTAGTTACAAGCACACAAGTTGCCACTGGAAAAAAAAAGTGTTTTCTAAAGAAGAATTTGAACCAAGATCCAATATTTCAGCTTATGAGGATGATAACATTGATACCAAGGAAAATAAGAGATATATGAAATATTTTGAACCTAGACCACACATTGCAGCTTACAATGATTAGAATATTGATGCTACAAAGAAGCAAATCATGAAAGTCTTTGAGCCAGGACCTAACATCTCAGCTAGCTTACAATGATGATAATTATAAAGGTGAGAAATGAATTATGAGTTTGAACCCAAGCCGAGCATTACCAAATGTAATGACTAAATCCATTAATGTTTTTTTATGTCAGATCAAGATTCAAATGCATAATTCTTTAAGCTGATTGTAATCAAATCAGATGTCATTAATATCCTATGTGCATCATCTCTTCTCCTACACATCCCATATTATAGTTGCCCCCATCGTTCGATTCAACTATATATTTATAACAATGATCCAGCAGCAACAAACACCAATTAAGGTCACAAATATCATCTTAACAAAGAAGAAACAAAAAAACATTTCAAAACAAAAGTATAATGAAAATTAACCAATGGCTTCAGTGTGTGTAACAATTATGGAAGTGCATTCTTATGAGGGCAGCTGCTATATGAATGATAAGTGTATGATCTGCATAATCATTACGGGACTTTTGAACACCATCAGTATATAGGCGCTCCACTCAATACATTAAACCAACTTATATCTTGTCAAATTAATTACAATTCAGTTTAAAGTTAGATAAATCAAGAGTTTTTTTAATGATTGTTTTAGCAAATTTGAGGTAGTTGAATAAGCAGACCAAAAAACCATTGCCTTCAAGATCAAACACCTAAAGTAACAATTCTAATAGTCACTACTAAAACTCCCAAGAAAAAAAGTGCAGCATTTTGGTGAAGGACTCACCTATGAAGAAAGAAGCTCTTTAAGTTCAAGCGCACAATATTTTAGAGAAGATAAATTTGGTTGTCATGCATTGTTTATATTTGGTTGCCCTAATATTTATTGTTCCCATAAGCAAAAGAGATTATTTTTAAGATCTGAACTGTGACTTATATGTAAGAAGACAAGAGCCTTTCCATTGCATTAAGGGTCATCCTCTGTCATGTGAACTGAATATATGTATAGAAACGGGTACTTTTGTATCCTATCATCAAAACCCACACAAATATCAGTAAAAAATTGTGATGATGAAGTTACCTATTAAATGCTTACTTCTCAGCTACCAATTCTTTCAATGACAACACCAAAAGGTCCAAAAAAGAGCAACAATTGTTCACTTTCAGTCACAACAACACCTAAGCAAAGAAAAAATCAAAATAGAAATAGAGTCAGCTTCAAAACAAAAAACCAAAATGAAAAAGCTTTCATCACTGGGAGATAAAGATGTTTACAGTGAGGGAAGATGGAGGGTGAGTGTTCACGGCTGCGTAGGGTCGCAACAAAGCAGTAGCATGGGGTCGCGACAGCGAGTTGTGTTTGTGAGTGGATTATGGGCTCGCGGCTTTGCCTGAGTGGTTCGTGGCGTCAAGCTCGAGAGTGAGTATTGCTGACACCGTGACAGAGAGGTAAAGACGACAATGAAGAGTGGCTGTGACGAAAAGGGAGAAGTGAGAAGTGAGGGTGAGACCATGAGGGTGAGAAGTGAGGCCATTAGGGTTTCTGAATTCTGATTTTCTTATTATATATAAGGGTAGTTTTGTAATTTACGATATCGGGGCGGGGGCGGGGGCGGGGCGGGTATCATCAATACCAAACTTGCCCCCATACCTGAATTTACGTTGCGGGGAAAACCCGAACCCAATAAACTCGGTTTTCCCCCATTAAAATCGAGGCGGGTTAGAATGGGTACGCATGACTTTGGGTCATGTTGGCATGCCTATTTGCCACTACATTGCATGTGTAACCCTTGTACCATTTGCATCAACAAACGCGTACAAACAAACATACAAAAAAGAGAGACGGGGCTCAGGCCTACGTACTACTCTCAAGGAACCAATTGTGGTCCCTTTCTTGCTAGAAATCACTTGTCAGACAAACAATCGACAACATAACAACTATGATTATAACCATCTAACAATCATAACAAATAATTTTCTGAGGGTTGGACACCCTCAAACCCAAAGCATAATGCGTACATATAAAATAACAATATACAAATACATATAGCAAAATGTAAATTCGCACACCACAGATATAATTCGTCGAAGTTCACACTCTACCAATCTTATCATTCACCAATGATAATAGTAATTATACATACTTGCATCTCAAAAAATTTATCAGTATGGAATCATCAAAATTTCCAAAGCATGTATCTATCATCAAATCATGCAATTTATCTTAGCAATAATTTAGTAGTTAAATCAACAATTCCAAAAGATAAATAATTCTAAGGTAACTTATCCAAAGGCACAGATTCCAATGATAAGTTGTCTACTGTCTAAAATTACTTTGTTACTCAGTTTTATAAAGTTTTGCTTCTAACTTATTTTCAGTGTTCTAGGTGTTTCGAGAATCATTTTTTCATAAATCTTGTATGCTACCCTACATTTTCACACCTAACAAACTCATTTTTGAGGTCAAAACTTTAATAAAAAAAAGTCCATACAACTATAATAGCCAGTTCCATTTTTTGACTAATTTCTATTCTTCAAAATGTCCATAAACTTTTTTTATTCATAAATTTTGCTAGAAAACTCTGATTTAAGTGAAATTTAAGGCTAAACCTAAGTTTTAACCCACAAAGAACTCATTTTTAACCTTAAAATTCCCATAAAAACAATGTATCCTACAGTTCCAGCCAAGACAGTAGCTTCCATAGACAACAAGGGTTCAAGAAGTGGAAAGACCCCCCTTACCATGAATGAAGCTACACGAATGACTCAGACAAACAAGGGTCTCAGGTCCTTGATGTCTCATAGTTCTAAGAATTAAAAAAATGAAATTTTGGAACCAAAAATAAGAGTTTTGCACGAAAATGATGGAGAAATAAGAAGAAAATAGAGGTTTAATAGTTTTTCACCAAAGCTTTGAGAGAAGAATTTCAAGAACACTAGTATGGATCTTGGAAGAAGAAGAAAAATGGTGGTCTCTCGTCCCTTGAAGGTCTTGTGCAAGAGGAAGAAGAATAAGGTTCCAATTTTTTGCTTTGTGAAGGAAATGATGAGGTAATGGCCTAAGGCTAGTGATAAGCTCAATTGACAAGCATGAATGGCCCCTTTGATGGCCACGGTTAACATGCACAAGCGTGCCATAAGTGGGTGGTTTTGCCTTTGAAATTTTAACCAAAAATGGCTAAAGTAGATATAGGCAAAAATGGTAAAAATTGCTTTTTGCAAAAATCGGTAAGTCTTATCTTAAATGTCTAGATTAATGTACTAACTTTCTAGATTATTGTGCTAATCTCCCTAAGGATACGTGTCACTGACATGGTCTTTGTCACCGACATAGTCTCATGAGCCAACCCTAGGAATGACTATGTTGAACAACAAAATGTGGATCATCCTACATATGTAGGTCAAGTTTGTTTTCCTCAAGAAGATGTTGAAAGCCTTCTGGTCACCTCCTTCTGGGTGAGCTTTTCTGTAGAGTAGCTTGTCCATGGTCAGACCACCCAGAGCACATCTAGATGCAACAATAATGGTGGTAAGAGAGTGTTAGACACTGGATAATCCATTACTGAACAACCCAAGCATCCCTTAAGGTTTTGATGAAAACAAAGATATAAATTTGGGTTAACCACGTTGTGGCATGTATGTCAACAAGTTTGTTGACTGGAAGCAACACCAAGTGAGATATATCCATTAGTGGATACTTCATCTACTAGAAGCGATAAGTACTCGTCGAATCCATCCAAACACAAATAGGAATGAACATGTTATTTGAATTATCTTTCTATGATAGTTTATATGATTTTGGTTAAAAGGAATATATCTGCGAGTCAGTCTTATATTTTCTTTTTTTATGTCTAACGGTCATATTGAATTATGAATGACAAATATGAAAAGTCCAAATCTAATCAGACAAAAACACATAGTATCTGCTTATATCAAGAAACAAGACTGATCTGCTCAACAGTCATATTATTCAATCTAAAAGATACTCTCCACAATTACAAGTATCTCTCTACCTATAAATACGACATCAAGGATTGAAGAATGACGAAGAATGTATATAGAAAAACTAGAGTCATGAATCAAGAAATGAGAGAAAGAAAAACATTTGTTGAGAAACACACTAAGCCTAGAGAGTCCATCCTTTGTAGTATACAAAGTATTAGTAAGATATTAGAACGTTATTTTAATCTACTCTTTGAGTGTTGTAATGAATCTCGGATTCTGTATCAAACTTTTGTTTGTGAAACCTAGGAGTGGCTTAGCGACAAAACAATATTTGGGTGTTCTTAGATTCAAGGGAAGTCTAAGGGTTATGCCAGGAGTGACCTTAAGAATACTTATAAGCCAAAAGTGGCAGGAAAGAATACTTGTTGTAATCAAATTTGATTAGTAGAACCTTTTACTGGTTGGTAAAGGAGAACTGTACATAGCTCAGGTTGAGTGAACCAATATAAAATGAAGACTTTTTACTACTTTTCTTTAGCTTATTAAAGTATTTCATTGTCCATTATTGACACATTCTGCACACAAGGTTTTCATTGAAAAGGATGTATAGGCCATAATACCAGGTACTGAATTTAGTTTATACCTCATTGGACAACAATCCACTTTTAGTCATCAGACGAGGGTTCTTATAAACTTTCTTATTATAACATCTTCCATTTTGAAAAGGTTTTAACCCCCTCTTCTAGTATGATTTGTTGTATTTTAAAGAGATCATCGCCTGAGTCTCAACAATAGTCCCTTTGATGTTGACTCTGTCTTGCCTTGGTTTTCCTCAGAAAAGGATGTATAGGCCATAATACCAGGTACTGAACTTCTCCAAAAAAGGTGTCCAACTAACCTTGTCAAAGAGTCCATTCATGTCAAAGCCTTCTTTCTTCAGGTTTTGAAAGTTTATCCACTTCCCAGGGATAAACCAGTCTTCGGGGAAGGCTTGAATGACATCTTTGATGTTGTTGATGATGGGGATGCTAGAGGACTAGTTCTTCCTTGGAGGTTCCATTGTTCACAAAGAGTTTCTAAAAGAAAGAAAGGAGAAAAAGTTTTTAAATTATGAGTTCTTAGATGATTTTCTGCACAAGCACAAATACTTCTGAGAGTTCAAAAATTCCAAGGGTTTCTACAAGTGCACGCATTTTCCTTTTATAGTTTTTCAAAAAGAAAAGTTAGAGAATTTGATGGAATGTATCAATTCTCATTAAACGTCTTGAAAATAGTTTTTTAATCATGCCAAGAATTGTGGCGCATATTTCTCAATAAAAATTGAAACATTTTTTTCTTTGTGAACATGTTTCCTCTTCTGTCTATACACAATAACAAACATTAGTCCAAGAAATTAAAAAGATAAGACAATGCAATTGTCTGAAAAA
This sequence comes from Glycine tomentella, assembly GCA_007407185.1. Lineage (NCBI taxonomy): Eukaryota > Viridiplantae > Streptophyta > Magnoliopsida > Fabales > Fabaceae > Glycine > Glycine tomentella. The sequence continues at coordinate 312,616 of PYAF01003252.1, read as the reverse complement.
AGAGTATTTCATTAATCTTATAAACTAATCAAATTTAAGTGTTCCCTTATACAGACGAAGTGTTCCTTAAACAAAGGCTTAGTGAAAATATCAATCCATTGATGATCTGTGTCGACAAACTTTATATCAGAAACACCTTTTTGCACATAATCACGAATGAAATGATATTTTATCTCAATATGCTTAACCTTTGAGTGTTTTATGAGATTTTTAGATAGGTTGATTGCACTAGTGTTCTCACAATATACTAATATATTGTTTTCAAAACTAGAATAATCTTCTAGTTGATACTTTACCCATAACAGATGTGAATAGTAGCTTGCAACAAACACATATTCAACTTTAGTTGTAGATAGAGCAATGAAGTTCTATTTCTTGCTTGCCCAAAAAATCATACAAAGTCTAACATAGTGACATCCTCCACTTGTGCTCTTTCTTTCAACTTTGTCTCTTGCATAGTCTACATCACATTATCCTACTAACCTAAAATCTTGATTGTTTTTATAAAACAGACATTGGTTAGTGGTACCTATTAGATATCTTTAGATCCTTTTTACAACTTTTAGATGTGATTCTCGAGGATCAAACTAAAATCTAGCACACAACCATACACTATGTAGAATATCATGTCTACTTGAGGCTAGATACAAAAGAGATCTAATCATACCTTTGTGGATCGTCTAATCTATACTAGTTTACCTAATTCATATTTGCTTAGAGGATTAGAAGCATGCATAGGATTTTTCATAGGCTTAGCATCTTCCATTTTAAACTGCTTCAAAAATTCCTTAGTTTAGTATTTCTATTGGTAGATGTAAATTCCTTTGCTATCTTGCTTAATTTGAAGCCCCAAAAAGAACTTAAGTTCTTCATTTATGCTCATCTCAAACTAACTCTTCATAAGACCAAAGAAGTCCTTGCACAAAGATTCATTAGTAGCTCCAAAGATAATATCATCAACATATATCTGAACTATAATGAAATCCTCGCCAACTTCTCTTTTGAAGAAAGGTGTATCTACTTTGCCTCTCATAAAGCCATTTTCTAAAAGAAAAGAGCTCAGTTTGTCATATCAAGCACGAGGTGATTGTTTCAGACCATACAGAGCCTTTTGTAGTTTGAAAACATGGTCTAAAAGTGTATGATATTTAAAGCTAGGGGGTTGTTTGACATACACTTCCTCTTCAATAAAGCCATTTAAAAAAGCACTTTTAACATTAGTTTTATGTGTTTATGAGCAGCAAAGGCAAGCATGATTCCTATAGCTTCAAGTCTAGCAACGGGAGCAAAGGTTTTTGTGAAATCAATACCTTCTTGCTAGTTATATCCTTGAGCTACTAACCTGGATTTGTTTCTTACCACCTTTCCTTGTTCATCCAATTTATTTCTGAATACCCATCTTGTTCCATCCAGTTTATTTATGAATACCCATCTTGTTCCAATGATGCTCCTTTTTTTAGGTTTGGGAACAAGTATCCAAACGTTCTTTTTGGTAAATTGATGAAGTTCTTCTTTCATGGAAATGTTCCAACATCATCTGTTAGAGCTTCTTCTATGGTCTTAGGCTCTATTTAAGACACAAGAGCACATGAAGCAGGATCTTTGAATGATGATCTAGTCTTGACTCCTTCAGTCTAATCTCCGATGCTCTTATCCTAAGGATGATGATGGACAAACTTCTAGTCATTCGTCCGAGGCTTATGATTTGAAGATTCTTCAGTCTGAGGAAGAATTTTTTTTAGACTATTTGATCTCTCTTTATTTAAAAGGTACAGATGATCTTATCTTTATATCTGTAAAATCATCCTCAAGATCTTATAGTCTCTTAATGGATACTTCCACAACTAAAGTTCTTGTGTTAAAAACCCTATATGCTTTAGATGTATCAGAAAATCCTTGAAAAATCCCTTTATCCACTTCAGAATCAAACTTAGCAAGTTGATATTTAGTGTTCAAGATAAAACACTCACATCCAAATGGATGAAAATATGAATGTTGGGTCTTTTTCCTCTCCATAATTCATCGGGAGTCTTTTTTATCAATGTTCTGATCAATATTCTGTTCTGAACATAGCATGTCTTTTTTATCAATGGTCTAATCAATATTCTATGTTGTATTAATTGCTTCGGCCAGAAAGTGTTTAGAAAGTGTGTTTTCATAGAGCATGGTTTTAGCCATCTCTTGCAAAGTTTTATTTTTCCTTTCAATTACCTTGTTTTGTTAAGGTGTTCTCGATGAAGAAAAGTTGTGGAAAATACCATTCTTTTCACAGAATGATTCGAACTTAGCATTTTCAAACTCAATTCCATCGCCACTCTTGATAGAATAGATGTAAAAACCTTTTTCATTTTGAACTTATTTACAAAATATTTCAAAGACCTTGAAGGACTTGTTCTTATGAGCAAGGAAGTATACCCAGATATATCTTAAATAATCATCAACTATGAAAAAGCCATACTTATTTCCTCCCAGACTCAACTTTCTAGTTGGTCCAAATAGATCCATGTAGAACAACTATAATGGTCTAGAAGTGGAAACAAGATCTTTATATTTAAAAGAGGTTTTGATTTGTTTCCCTTCCTGACATGCTTTACAGAGAACATGAGTTTTCCAACAGATCTTGGGCAACCCTTTAACTAAATCCTTTTTGGATATTTTTGATATATGTTTAAAGTTGACATGCCCAAGTATTTTATGCCAAAGCCATCTTCATCTTCTCTAGATAGTAGAGATGTTACATTATGTTGACTAAGATCTATTAGATCAATCTTATACAAATTATTATGTCGTCTGGAAGTAAAGAAAGACTTGCCATATGCACTTATCTTTGTTGAAGGAAATAATATAACCATTATCACAAAATTGACTTATGCTAAGTAGGTTATATTTCATACCTTCAACATATATGACGTTGTCTATGGAGGATAGAAAAGGAATACCAAATTTACCTATACCAGAGATCTTTCCCTTACTTATGACTCCAAAGGCAACTACTACTCCTTCATTTGGCTTTAGGTCTAGGAGCATAGACCTTTCCCCCATCATGTGTTGTGAGCATCCACTGTCTACGTACTAGCTTAAACCCTGGCTAATACCTAAGGATATCTAAAAATGCACTATTTGAGATTTTGGATCCACATAGCTAGTACCCTTAGACATCTGTTTCTTCTTATGTATGCATCTGAACTTGGAGTATCCAAATTTACAACATAAGTCACATTTGTTTGACACAAACTATGACTTGGAGGAAGTTGTTCCCTTTTCAAAGACTAGACCAAACTTATCAAGAGGATATTGATGGAATTTCAAAAGAGTGGTAAGAATATTTGAACTTTCCAGGAACTTCCCAAAGTCATTGATAAGACATGCTACTTCTTCTCTTAATTTTTCAATAAAGGAAGTTTATCAGTCTTACTAGCTAGGCTTAGACTCTTTTCTAGAGTTTGAATCTTCTTTTTTAGATTCTCATTTGATTTCCTTAATTTAGTATTTTCAAAAGAAGAAGCTTTGAATTTTTCTTTAAACCTTTTACACTGAAAAGAAATCATATGACAGTTCTGAATAAGAATATCATAGGGCATATCCTCTTCATCGTCTGATGAAGCACAAGGAGAAGTATCAGATTTAGAGGAGGTTTTTACCTCAACCTTATCGTTTGTGTCTACCATGAGACAAATGTTGGCTTGTTCATTGTCTGAACTACTACTCTTCTCATTGTCTGAGTCATCCCAAGTGACCATCAAACTTTTCTTCTTCCTATCCCAGAGTATTTCTTCTTCTTTAGTTAGGAACATTCAACCTTCATATGTACAGGCTTTTTGCTCATACAACATATGATCTCATTGTTTCCCTCTTTGTTCTTATTCTTGAATTTGGAATCTTCAAACCTGCAGGAGTGTTGAAACTTTTCCTTCTTTTTGATCATCTATTTGAACTTTTTGGACATGAGAGCCACTTCATGACCTGTGGATCCATCAGAGTTGTCTAATCCATCAGATTGCTTTATATGCACTTTTAGAGCTTTGGACAAGCTCTTATTTTCTTTTTTTTTTCTTCTAAAGGTTGACTCTTCGGACTTGAGGCAAACAAAATTCTTCTTTTGCAGATGCTACCTGTTTTGGAGGTGGGCTTCATGGACTCCTATGCAAAATTTTTCAGATCTTTTGTTTCTTGGATGGTTGTGGTATTGGGTTCCTACACATTGGGAAAGTTGAGCCTTGGAGTACATCTATCCAAAGCTTTAAGATTGTTTAAAGGAACTTAAAGTCTTCCAAACATGTCGTCCATAAACTCTCTATCCTTCATCATGAAGCTATTATAGTGTCTCGTCAGAGAAGCGATTTTCCTCAGTCTGACATCTTCAATGCCTTCATAGGTTATGCTTAATGAGTCTCAAATCTCTTTAGCAGTTCTCAGTTTAGAAATCTTATTGTACTTATTCTTTGATAGAGCACATGTCAAAGTATATCTGACTTTAGTGTTGAGCTCTATAATGGCCAGATCATCATCTATCCATTCAACTTCAAGTCTGGGGATGGGAATATCCCCATTGGTGATGATGAGCCAGATTTTATACTAGGTGGACTTGATGTACATCTTCATCTTGTCCTTCCAATAGGGGTAGTCTTCTCCAACGAAGCCTAGTGGTTTTGTGAAAGATGCTCCCTTAGTGATGAACTGATGTTGGTTATCTGCCATCTGGATCTTTTCCTCTACACATTGTTAGGTGCTCAACCTTTAGAGGCTGAGCTTGCAGGGGGAGCATGAAGGTGGATCAAGATATATGATGAAGATGGATGAATGTTTTAGCTTTGTACATGACATTCAATTGAAGGCATTTGTAAATTGCTTGATGTAGGAGAGAGTCATCCTATGATCCTTTGCATTGCATAAACATTCATCGACTTGCATTCATGATTTTACAAAAGCACATGGTTTGTGAAAAAGGTTTAAGATTTCATGATTGCATCAAAGACAAGGTTTCATGGTTTCAAGTTTTTGGAAAAACCATTTTGGACTGTGTTAATCGATTACCACATATTGGTAATCTATTACTTGAGCCTTGAAGAACATTTTAATCGATTACCAACATTAAGTAATCGATTACTCAGTATAAACACAAAACATGACTTGACTGTGATAATTGATTACCACTTATTCGTAATTGATTACTTAGTTCATTTTTTGAAAAGAAGTATCCGTGTAGTAATCGATTATAGGTTGAAATAATCGATTACTTTGTTCATATATCCTTTCCAGAAAATTGAAGAACATTTTAATCGATTAAATTTGTTTTCAATCGATTACATTTGAAGTTTTAATCGATTACATTGGCGATTTAATTGATTACATTCACTTATAACTATTTTTTATAAATAACTGATGGGTTTTTTGAAACTTACAACATGTTACTCTACGAAATTTCTCAAAGTTTTTCATAAGCCTTCTGAAAGTGAGAAAGACTATTCTAAGTTCTAAAGTTCTTGTCCCACATATTCAAATCTTCATGGTGTATTGAAAGATTTCTTGGGCAAGATTTCAAAGAAGCTTTTGGAGAGGAAGTTCTGAAATTGTTTTTCATTTTCAACTCTGATTGGTAAACCATATTCATTCATAATCATTGGATCACCAAGTTGTCTCTCTTCATTAGTTTTGCTTGTAAATTCATTTTTGTATTTTTGCTTGTTTGTAACTATTTCAAAGAGTTCTTGAAGCTTTTTCTAGGGTGGGTTTCTCTAGAGTGAAAGAGTAGAGAAGGGTTCTCTATGTCTTGATCAGTAGGAGTTAATAGAGTTTTAGATTCTGTTTTTTATTTAGGTTTGATAAAAGATGATTGTTGTAAAGCTTGAAAAGAACTGAATTTTATGCATAGTGAAATTCTAATCTAGTTTTGATTAGAAGAACTGGATGTAGCTTCTCTTATTGAGAGGTGAATCGGTATAAGTTCTTGTGTTGATCTTTATCTTTTAATCTCTTCTTGTTATCTTGATTTGTGATTCTTGGTGAATTCTTTATTACTCAACAAGTTAAGTTTTTGTAATTGTTTTCTTGGGCTGAGTGATTTGATTGATTGTAGCATTCTTGGTTTGATTGTGATAAAGATCCTTTAACTCTAATTTTCTAAAGATTTTAAAAAGGCCAAGTTTAAACCAATTCACCCTCCTCTTGGTTATTGTGTGTATTCATATTGTTTTCAGAGCTCTGATACCAAATTGTAGAAACAAATAACACAAGTGGGGTTGAATTGTGTTTTTAGAAATTTAAAAACTTTTTCAAGATAGAAATCACGTTTTATCATTTAATGTAGATAAACCTAAAAACACTTAGACATGTTTTGATTTAGACTTTATCAGATGATGAAGAAAATAATTTTCTTTGAAAAACAAAAAGAGATATAAGACCTAAAAACAAATTCAAACCCTTTGTCAGTTAAATAACAAGAAAGCACACAAAGAATTTATACTAGTTTGTCTCAACCCCAAGACTATGTCCAGTACTTAGCAACCACCAAGTTTCGACTAACATATCAAAGTTATAAGTATTGTTCATTGACACTTCTGGCTCTTACACTTGCAAGCTCTATCGCAAGCTTGACTTAAAACCATTATTCTTTGTTCTACCAAGCCACTACTAGCTCTAAACAAATCATCAAGACTTGTTGAAAGTTTGCACATTGACTTAAATTAGTGATCCTCTTACAAATGGATATATCACTCAGCACTCTTAGCATTTTCTCTCAAGGTATACAAGGTGTTTTGAGAGCTAGGTATCTTTACAAGAATTTACAAAAAGCTTTACAAGAAAGAACGAAAGAACGCTTCGTGTAGATGATTCATATCTAGTTTCTTCAAAGTTTCTTCTATATATAGTCTTCATCTTCAAGTATCCATTGTGTCTCAATGCTGGATTCTTCACTATGTTCTTTGTCTAGGTCTTGAATCCATTGAAGCATTTAACGCTTGCATTAAATGCATGTCCCTTCTTCATGCAAATTCCAAGTTGATAGGATATCATGTCTTCTACTTTAGTAGGGAAGTCACTTCTTTCATCATAACATATTTGCAACATCGAAGCATGCCTTGTGATGAAGATCAATGCCTTCCAAGCTGTGGACTTCTTTTATTCTTCATAGGACTTTGGCAGATCCAAGGAGAATACTCAGCATGAAAGAATCTCAAACATAAAGGATTGAATAAAGGTCTTAAATAAACTACTTAAATGCTATATCAGATCATCTTATAAGTGTCTCGTCTGAAAACTTTAGATGCGTAGAGACAAATCATAATCTGATAACATATTAGATGCAACTTTTATCATTTGTATTTATTTGCTTCTACTCAAAATAATTAGGAGTTTTGATTTGTCTTTAAGACATAAATGTCTTTTGAGTTAACATATATATTATAGTATATTATATTAAGAAGTTTTTGTTCTATAGGGGTGATGCCACATGGCACCTTCATGTTTATTTCCTCCAAAAACATATTAAATGACATTATTCAATTATTAATTCAATAAATATAATTATGATAATTAAGAATAACAATATAAATTCAATTATTAGAAAAAATTCAAATGAAAAGGGAGATTTGACTTATTTAGGGTAAAATGTTTCTCTCCCTCTCCTCAGTGAGTCCAAAGCATTCCTTCCCTCTCCTCTACGCATTTTTGTCTCCACTCTTAGTATCGACTCTCAACATTTACTTTCACGTTCGATTTCTAACATGGTGAAGGATTAAAAAGCTTCATTTGCAGGTTTGGTTTTTGTTTGTTTCTTGTTCATTGTTCTTTTTCTCTTTGGTCGTTGTCGTTTTGACTTGGCTGTTTATTTCGGAAGAGTCTTATGTGTGTGACTTGGGTGGACGCACGCAGGAGTTAGATGGTTGTGGTCGTATGCAGGAAAAGGATTTGGGGGTGGCAATTTGGGGACTAAGGAGTTTCGTTGTGTGTGATAAGGGGGAATTTGGGGACAAAGGGGTTCTTATTATATTAAGAGTGTTTTCAGGTTCAACTTGTGATAGTTGTGCTACACTTGTGCTTGATCTAGATTATCAGTATAAAAAGGCCATTAGTAGTAGGTTTGTTTCACATCACAAGATAATGATGATTAAAGTCTTATTACTTAAGTGCTTGGTTCCTAGTGATCAATGGCCAGCAAGTTCTTAATGCTTTTTTTGAATGCTTGAATTTTATCCTCTACATCACATTGTTGTTAAGTGTTAACTTGATGAAAAAACTTTCATCTTCATTTTTGTTAAATACCTAGTTTGTTGGGACTGCTAGTTTTAGCTTGGCCTAACAATCTACAAATCCTCTTAGCTTGTGTTAGTGCATAATTCAAATGTTGGACAACTGGCTTTGAGAAAAAAAAAAGGATTTTGAAACTTTATATTCAACACAATCAACTTTTAACATTTGTCTTAGTTTTTTAAGAGAAATGATGTGAATGCTGAATGTCAACAGAAAACTCAATTCTTATATGACTTTTCTGGGCTATTAATGTTTTAGGTTCATATGAAGCTTAAATTTTAGTTTTAGCCATATGTTGTCAACTTTTCATATAAAGATTGTTAGTTAAACGTACTAATTAGTTAACCATCATTTTCTGAAATTGGCATATACAAAATTGACCATGGTAATTGTGCACAATATTGCTTATTCATAAATTAAGGCTAGCTTAATTATGTGCAACAATTTGATCCATGTTATTTCTGAAGGAGCATGACAATAACTTGTTTTTGAGAGTGTACAATCCATAGGCAAATCTGATGTTTTTGGAAACAAGCTTTTCTAAGATGTTGACCTATGGATATCACAAAAGATTAAGGTTGGATTGTTATTCATTCTATTTGCATTCCGTTCATTTTTGTGACTGCATTATCCTCTTGATTTCTTTGTTGAATGTGAACTCAAACTTGTTTCATTGGTGTGGGAAAGGGATTGTGGGGGTGTGAATTTGGGGATTAGGGGTTTCATTGGTTCTGGAAGGGGATTGTTGGGGATTGTGGGTGTGAACTTGGGGACTAAGGATTTTACTTGTTTTTTCCTCCTCTTGTTCTGATGAATAAAGGTCAATTTTATGACTACAAATTTTTCCTTCCAGATCATAATTTTCATATTTTGTTTTTCATACATAAAATAGATGAAGAAGACAAAATGGTTTTCTTCAACAAACTAAGATTCAATGGTGTGAAACCTGACTCTGTATTATTTCACGACTCCTTTACTTATCTGCTAATCAAGCATGCTTGGTAACTGGAATGAGTCTTCATGCTTACACAATAAAGGTGGGCCTTGAAAATGATACTGCTGTAGGCAATGCTTTAATTACTATGTATGCTAAATGTGGCATTGTTCAGGATGCTTATCAAATATTTAGTTGCATGAACCGTGATTGTGTTACCTGGAATGCCATAATTTCTGCATACGCTCTTCATGGTGAAGGAAACATTGCGCTTTTTCTCTTTGAGGAGATGAAGGAACAGGGTTTTGCTCCTGATGAGATTACAATGTTGGCTGTTCTCCAAGCATATGTAGTTACTCAGGTTTGTGGGAAACTGGGTTGCACTTATTCAATGAGATCGGGCCTGTGATTGAGCACTTCTCTTGCATGATTGATCTTTTAGGTCGTGCTGGAAATCTATCCAAAGCCATGAATATCATCAACAAAAACCCATTTTTCGAGTCACCTTTGCTTTGGATAAATTTTGTCAATGGCTGTAAGCTTTGTGGTGATTTACAACTTGGAATGTGGGCATACAGAAAATTGCTTGATTTAACCCTCGATGAGGCCTCCTCTTACATACTTGTATCAAATATGTATGCTGAAGGAGGCATGTCGGAAGAGGCTGCAAAGGTGAGAATGGCTATGAATGACTTGAAATTAATTAAAGAAACAAGTTCCAGCTGGATTGAGATAGACAATGAGGTTCACTATTTTATAGCAAGTGACAAAGACCACCCTCAAAGCAGAGAAATTTAAGCAAATTTGGATCTTTTAAAAGATGAAATATGTTGGAGATGTGGGCACAGAAATAATGTTGGACTGATATCAAATTCCGTGACATTATATTGTTAAAGTTGCTATACTTCATTATTTCAACAATATTCTGACGACGGAGGGTGGATTTACCAGTAGATCACTCTTCCATAACAATTTTCTAATAGTTTTACCATAGTAATTCTGTATACCACTTATAACCAAGAAAAGGTTGGAAAACTCTGAATATCTTTTGTAATGTTCGTTAGTTAGACGTAGGCATGATAACGAAACCCGTATCCATGGATATCGGTCCTGACTTTGACGGGAAATATTCGAGTTGACCTTTGGGTTCAGGGATAACCCATCTTTTTTATTCGGGTTCGAAGATGGGGATGTCACTACCTGCTTCGTACGCATACTCCTACCCATACTTGTCTCTGTACTTGTCCTGATGATGATAGGTAAAGTAATAACTATACTTATTTTCAAATGTGATGTTTGATTTTATGATTTGAAACAAGATCTAAAATATGATGTTTGATTTTATAAATACGATGTTGAGGAAGAAATGTTGATGACATCTTTGGTGAAGTTGGTGGTTATTTTGATGGTGAACATTGTTTTTATTTTTAGTTATTTCTAATTTGGTGTAATTTGAACTGATGAACATTGGGTTAGTGTCTATGACTAATTTATGTTATTTAATATTTGGTGTATTTTGTTAACCTTAAAAAATAATGGAATCACGGAAGACAAATGTGTTAGTCTTAATTTTATTTATTACTTGTTAATTTTATTTTAATTTTTTTACATAATTTAAGATTCTTGACGATTTTGTAGATAAATGCGCTGCAATGAATTTATTGATATATAAGTAGTTAAAAATAAATGTGTAACAATCAATTTATTTTTTCTAAAATCAGATTTTTAATATTTACAAAAAAAAAATTATTTTACAAATCTAAACCGGGAACGGGGCGGAGACAATATACCCTATACCTAACGGATATGGGGATTGGGTAACAAATTTCAACCGGTCGAATATCGGAGACGGATATGAGAATATGTTGGGGAGTTGGGGTCAGAAACTAAGGAGGCAATACTTATCCCCGCCTCATTGCCATGTCTAGATGGACGGTGACTGGTAGAAGTTTTCTTGTTAGAAACTGGTGCAGCAGCTTCTTTTGCTCTGATGGTTATTTTCATTAGGATCCAAAATGAACCCAAATCATAACATTTGTAATCTTTGTAGAAAATCCAGAACTTGACCAGAAGTTTATGCATTACACTTCATGAAAATGAAAGTAGGGTTCTAGCATGCATTGGAGTAAGTAGATTTGAATAGTACTAATACGACCAGTGGCGGAGCCAGCAACTAATATTAGCTCATGCCAATTAAATTTTAGCTCATGCCAATTATCAATTTTTGAAGTGTATCAACAAAATAACTGTATACAATAAAAAAAATTATAAGTGTATTAATAATTTTAGCCTATGCCATGGTCATTATTGACTTGGGAATGACTCCACCAGTTAATACGACAGTTATTTTGAAATGTTGTGTATCATAGATTTAGTTACTATTTCAAATTATAAAACAGTTTCTTCATTATAATAGAAATATGTCCTTTTGATGCCTTGCCTTGGGTCTAAACTCCAAAGACAAACAAGCAAGCATGGAGGAATAGTTCTAGAATTCTGTGAAGCACATCTAATATAAATGAAAAATATTTGATTGTTTTATTAGCTACCCATTGAGAATTAATATACTGCGTAAGAAAACAACATCCTTGACAGCATATACTTCTTTCTTACGCAACATCCTTGACAGCAGATACTTCTTTAGTTCTATTGTCTGACATAGAAAATTACGAGTGAGAAATTATACATGATTTGAAATAGGGATGGTAAAGTGGACCAGTCCACCCAAAAACGGGCCTGACTGGTCCAACTCACAAAAAAAGTGGACCGGGTTGGGCTGACCCACTTTTGCAAAGTGGGTTGAAAAAACTAGTCCACCCCATTTTAAAGTGGATTAGTGGGCCAGTGGGCCAATTCACTTAAAAAATAAAATATATATATATATATATATATATATATTTTTTTTTAAAAAAAAAGGTAAAAAAATTATAAAAAAAATTCAAATGTAATTATTTATACTAAAAATTAATAATGTACTAACTTAATCCTATAACATTGATTTTTAATATAAAATACATGTCTAATAGAAACCAAAGCAAACAAGAAATACATGTCTAACAATGGTTTTCAATTAGTTCCTAAGTCTTAACAGATTCTTAGAAATTTGTTTCACAATGATATAGGCAATCAAAACATATTTGTACATGTAGTATAACTCATTATTAGGTTCCAAATAGAAATGTTAGGATTAGGGATTCAAAATCACTCACTTCTTCTTAGTCACTCTCACTCTAAACCATTCATTTAATTACCTATTAATTTTTTTTATTGGTGGGCTACTGGCCCGATGGGCTGCCCCAGCCCATTTAATGAATGTGGGTTCAAAATCTCAGTCTAGCTCACATTTTTTCGTGAGCCAAATGGGCTGGCCCACCGGGCCTGACCCGTTTTGCCATCCCTAGTTTGAAACCACTATGTGTCCATGATTCAGGTCAATTTCTACATGAGGCATAATCGAATTTTATTAACTCTTTTTCGTAAATTGAGAAACTTGACTATGTGTCACTTGAAGTTTAAATGAGACTATCTCAGACTATATAATAATTTGTAGTAAGTAGCACATGAATACAGGATTTGGCAAAAATGTGGAGCTAAGAACTTCAAAATCAATTTGTACACGGGAAAAGGAGATACTGAAACATTTAGAGAGATGCCTCAATCATATTTATGTTGAGTATGACTCATACTGTGTCGTCAAGAGATATGTAAGGGGTTTCTCTTCCCGGTGTGCGGGTGAGAGCCTGGGAGAGTCTCCCTGATGGGGGCTAGGGGACAGCGCCCCCAAAACTTTTTTCGACGCCTAGTATTGTTGTTGACCTCGTATTTTATTATTTTTAGTTTGGACTTGGACCCATGAATAACTACTGTGCTTAAGGTTTCTAAACCTATATATTTTCTTGTAACCTAAGACAATTGTACGAGTGTGTGAGGGAAATATAGTGAATAGTTAGACGTAGCCTACATTGGGTGAATTAGGATAAACTATGTGTTCTTTTCTTCTTTCCTTTTCTCTCTTTCTCTTATCTCAATTGTTGTGTGATTGTTCAATACCCAAAAATTTCATGGCCAAAATCCTCTCCCTTTGGAAGGTAATGAATTTATCCAACTAGACATTGTAATTTGTATCTAGCTTTGTTGACTATGTGTTCCATGCTGACACTCAATCCTTTTCTAGACCAGTATTGGTGAAAATTGCCTTCCACTGGAGACTCTCGCTCCAAATACAAAAACACACTAGAAAACGAAAATTATTTCTACTGTTTTTAACTTTAGTTCTTATTGAAAGCGTGAAAACTCTAGTTACTTAAGGTGATGAAATACTAGCCACATCACTGCGAAATTTCCGTGCAAAAGTTGACTATCAACAATTCAATTGCTTTTTTTTTCACCTGAGTTGTCTCTGGTCTACTAAGTTGTCACATGTCTAATGAATAAGTGAATAACTTAGTTCTTCATTTACTAATGAACAAAATTTAAGTGCGTAACTTTATTTTTAGTGATGTTCTCTAACTAGAATTAGTGATTTACTTTACTAATCCGTGCATTAAGTCTGCAAGATATTTTCTCATAAACAAAACAAATACTTCTTTTTCCCGTGATGGGGTATGAAAATTAACAACTAATTAGGAAGATTTGTGAGGGCCAGTTTGGTATGTCAAAATCTAACATTGTGGAGAAAATTGCATAAAATGTTGGACACACACAGTTACGTGTCGGCAATGCATTTGCAAGTAGTGGAAGCCAACTAATTACAATAATAAGTATTATATTTAATTTAATCAGCACAACCAACCAAATGATCATCATGTCTATAAATTAATTCTAATGCACTAATCAATCACTCAAAAACACTCCAATTGATTTCTATATAATATATAATATAATAACATATACACCCCATATCTTCTTTTTCTTTATACTTTTTCTCTCACTGCAAGCCCTCTTTAATCCTTTAAGTTAAATTCAAAAGGAAAAGGGGCTCTTATCACACTGTCATCTATTATGCTCAAACTTTTTCACTCTGTTTCTCTTTTTGGTCACTTTTGTCTACAAATGTGGTTTCAAAACATAACATTCATTTTATATAATTTAAAAAAAAAGATCTTTTGGTAGGTGCTCTTCCAACTGCTCTCATGAGGTTGGCAACCTCCAGAACCCTGGCTACTTTAGTTCCCCTTTTAGCCTCTGCTGATGCCTTTCTTTCCTCAGCTTTTCTATGAGCTTTTGCTACATCATTTTGCATTTTCTCCAGTGCTCTTGCTCTTTTCTCCTCCAGCTTCCTCTGCACAATTAGGGCAATTTTTTTTTGGTTAATGATGGACAAAATTGTAATTACATGTAGTGTGCACTTTGTTTGTCAAAGTTCAGTTTTACTGTCCAATAGAGTTAATGTAATATAGGCCGAAAATGAAAGTGGCATCAAAATCAAATCATTGGACAACTTCGTATTTGCTGGCAGCTACCATATTTTCAGCCCTTTTTTGTTGTGACTGTAAAAGTAGAGTTGAAGATAAGGCAATGGATGCAACCCAAAGGAGTTCCTTCAGATATTACCATCTTTACTACAGATATTTTTAAAAAAATTTATAATAATTACCTTAAAAATTATTTTTAAAAATTTTCTAATTAGTTTTACGGTATAAAACTTTTTACTCTTGACTATATACAACAATTGAACTCTAATTATTAAGTAGTTACCAAAAGAATATTCTTTTTCTCATAAAAAAATACAGAATATGCTCGCAGCTGGATGATATTTTACTTTGAAATTGGCATGACATCCTCCCTAGCCCAAACAAGAAAAAGAAAAGAGGAAAAGGAAAAGTTTAAGAAGGAGCCAAATTCTACATATTTTTTCAACCTGAGAAGACAGAGATTTTACGCCTGCATATGATCAAAGATCAAGCCCTTGAATTGCATGCTAAAACCACAAACATACATAAAAAATCAAAGGATATCTGCTTCCACTGACACTTCTGTTCAGGGAATAATAATAATATCAATAATTAAAGAGGGAAAGAAAAGAAAATGAAAATTGACAGGCAATCTAGACCTCGTTCAAGCATTCATAATTTCATAAATTGAAGTAAGTTTCTTTGCCGGTTCATGGGAAAAATAATTCCCACCTAATTTTGTTAAAAACTTAAAATATAGTGATCTATGATTCAAGAGTCCAAATAACAATAATGAGTCCAGTCCCCCAAAAAAATAACATTAATGGTGTAATCATCAAATGGTGTCAAACCCTACTCCCTAACATGTCAACTATATTCAATTCACTTTAGAAAGAAAAAAAAACCCACTTTTATGAAGACACAGAAGAAATTTAGGTAATCGTTCTGTTCTTCACCGATAAATTGGATCAACCATGGACTAATCTAATGCCTCAATTTTAGTCGCCAGAGTAATCATCATAACACAAGCACCACCATCACCATAAAATCCCAACCAAACTAATCATGATCACTAACCAACCCACTAACAACCCCAAAAAAAAGTAATAAAAAATTCAACTCATTAGCTACTACTATATATACCCTCGCTTAGGTTCGATTCCCAAGTATATATGCATGAAAGAGTATCTATTAAGAGATGTTAGTCCCTTAATAAATTCAATTACTTCGAAGAATTAATCTTTATCTTTGGGTACTTCAAAGTATTAGTACTCTCGGCGAATCAGTGATCACCCAAAATAATATTCATAATTGATACATAACATACCTCAACTTTCTTCATCCATGAAGATGCTTTCTGAACCTGCTCATTCTCCCACCCATTGATAACAGCATCTTCCCTCTTGAACCTGTTGTTGATCTTAGCAACCTTAGCGTTCTGCCACGCCGATATCTTTGCCTCAACCTCCTCCTTCCTCACTCTATGCACTGTCATCTCATTCACAGCACCACCACCTGAAGTAGCAGAAGAAGAAGTCCCTCCACCACGCCTTAGAGGCTGCGGCGACGACGAAACCGCCTCCAAAGGGTTGGTATCGGCCACAATCGCCAAAGGGTTAGTCTCCTCCATCATCAACAACTCATCCTCTTCGATCCTCCCCAAGTTGTTGTAGTTATTGTTATTGTTAGTGTTGTTGCTATTAACACCTCCTTCATCGCCATGCATCATCATGTTCAAGCTCATTTGACTTGGGGTGGTGATGTCGTGGTCGATGCTTGAGCCTGCTAGAACAAGAGCACTGAATTCTCTACTCGTGCTGAAATTCTCGCTGGAACCACCTTCTATGGACACAGAAGATGAGTGTTGGCTGTGACCGTGTGTGTGTGTTTCAAAGTTTGGTTCTCTTCCTGGGGGTGGAGTTAAGGCGAAGATTTCTCTGATTTGTGGTTCGTTTTCTGCACTGTCAATGTGGTGTTGCTCTGTGCCATGGCTTGTGGAAGGTGTTTGATCATTCAACATGAGAAGAAGGGTGTGTTGTGGGGTTTTGGTGGAGTCAGTAGTGGAACAGAGAAAGTGAAGAGAAAGTGGACTACAAAGTCAGGGGTTCAAGCAGAAGCAGAGTACCATGGGGTATTTGTCTATTTTGTATGTTTTTTTTTTTAAGTTTTTAGTCTTTTAATATTGATAAGTGAAAATGGAGAGATAAGGTAGAGAGATGGATAGTAGGTAGATAAAACAAAATTAATTAATTAAATTTTTAATTGTTAACTTTTTTGGAATTTGGTTTTTAATTTTTAAATATTGTTTGATTGGTCAAAAAAATTTAACTTTTTTAAGGTTTTTAATTTCTAAACTTTTGTTTAAGGTTTTTAAATTTTAGTTTTTGAATAAAATTTTAAATTTATTATTTTATTTAATTAATAAGATTGAAAGGACTAAAAATTAAATTTTTAAAAATTTTAGAAACTAAAAATCTTAATGAAAAAAGTTAAGATCTTATTAGTCAAACAAAATTTTAGAAACTAAAATCAATTTTTTTTTAAAAAAAATTAAGAACTAAAAACTTAATTAACTTAAAAAATATACACTTTTTTAAATTCTCATCCAATTTTAAATGATCACGTATTTAGGTTTTGTAAGTTTATAGAATTGGAAAATAATTATCATAAAAGATATACTAAACATAATTTCTAATCAATTGATAGGATAAAAATTCTGTACTAACAAGGAATACTAAATTATGGTCGTTGATTATAATTAAATATTGTAATTGTAAAATTAATTTTTTGGATAATATACTACTAGTGATTTATGAATAGAGTGGTCCGAACTTCTATAAGATTTAACATTTATGGGAAGAGGAGAACTCAAAATGAGATCACTTTTTTATATAAAATAATATAAAATTTAAAATAATTTAAAGAAATTATATAAAATTTCAAACAATTTATTAAATTGAAATGATTTATTATGTGTTGGTCTCAGTAAAATCGGACTTGAATTCTATAAATGAAATATTGGATTCAAAACATGGAAAAGATGTAATTGAAAAAAGAGACTTAATTGTGTACTTATTTTTTATCCTTGTGTGTATTTTCTTTTTTATAAAAAAAAAATCAATCAGTCAAAAACTATCCCAATTTTTTGTATTTTATATTTTATGATTCATAAAAAAATACTAAATTTATTATTATTTTACTATTCATAGCTAGGAAAATCGCTAATGTGATTTTTCTTAGTTATTAGTCTTTTTTTTGTTTTTAACAAATAATGATTAGTCCTATTCATCAACAAATAAGAAGAGATCTTGTTAAGGTTACTCTTTTCAATATGTTTCCTTTCATTTTTTTTTAAATACTATTGTTATTTTTATTGTTAAAAGATAGTTAAAGCTGTGAAATAGTTTGAAAGAAAAAATGAGATATATAAATTGTGTTACTAGCCATTAGAAAAATAACCGAATTTATTGCATTTTAGTTAATGCATTATATTTTTATTGTTTTGGCTTACTATGTTTTATGTTTAGTATATTTATGGTATTTTATTTTATTTTAGTTGAAATGATGATATTTTTATTATTTAGTAAAATAATGTATACAGTTGTATGTATATTTATTTATTGGTTTCTGATAACTAATTTAAATATTTTTAGGTTTGTAAGTATATTAAATTATTTAGAAAATGAACTATCAAAATTTTAATGTAATATTATAATAAGAAATTAATCTGGCTTGATTTTTTATCCCGTATTAGATTTTTTTATCCACATTTGTTAGTTTGTGTAGGAATCGTTTGTTTCACAGATAATTTTTTTAATATAGAGAATATTTTTTCTTGAAATATAATATGAGAATTTTATTCTCGAGTATTATTAAAAAATGTGTTTGGTTAACTATTAAAATTGATTGATATTATTTTTTTATATTTTCATGAATGATTTTTGGTTAAATTACTTTTTCTTGAAAAATATTATTATAATTACTAAAATATTTTTATTATAAAAACTCTCATTACATCTCTTGTCTCCTCCTCATGTCTTTGATTATTCAGTTCTCAACAAGGACTACTCGTTTGCTTATTGCAACATCATATGAATGGTGTGGAGTTATTTTGAGACATGTTAGACTCAAAATAAAATAAAAACATATTTGATGATTACGATAATTGAAAGAAAAAAAACAAGAATTGCCTATTAAGAAAAAATGTCTTTAATGATTACAATAATTGAAAGAAAAGCAAAAATTGTTTATTAAGAAAGGAGCATTAGAAGCAAAGGAAAAATTATCATAAATTATATAAATAAATATGTCAATAAATCAAATTGTGAAAACATTAATTGGACATGAACAAAATTTGTGAGATTCGAAAAAATTTAAGCAAGTATCATGATAGAACAATGAGAGAGTTTGGGTATTAGTTAGTAAGAAGATATATATGAATTTTTACTTATGAAGATGTATTTCTCGACAATAACAAAATAGTATGTGAAAACAAATGTCCCATCAAGATGTTAATTTTTTGTAAGTAGAGGAGATTAAACTCAGGATCTTTTTCCTTCTTCTTTAATCATCCAACTCACCTTATATCTCTTTTATGTAATATTAGATTGAATATAGTAAAATCTTATTTGTTTAAGATTAAAATATTATCATAATTTACAATTTATACGAATTGAAAATTAATATTTAACTAAGAAAACAATTTTGGTTATGGTGGGCTCAATTATTTTACTTAAATTTAAAGCTTAAAATAAGAAATTTAAAAATAGTGTACAATAAGTTGTTTAGTAATTTTTATTTCTTTAGTTTTAAATTTTTTTTAAAGTTAAAAGTGTTTGGTAAAATATTTTAAAATTAGTTTAAAACTAATTGCCTCACTCAATAGAAAACAATATTGATTAAAATAAATAAAATATTATATAAAAATTAATTATATTAACATAAATTTATTTTAATGATAAAAAATCCATAAAAGTATTAAAACATATATTTAAAAATATTTTAAAAAAATAGTTCATAAAAATTAATTTTAAATATGATTTACAAATTTATGAATTAAATAAATAAATATATTCATTACAAGATATTGAATAATTTAAAAAATTATTCTGTTATGTAGTTCAAGAACACAAATGTCCAGCTAAGATTGCTGGTAATTTTATGTTGAATCAAGCTCTCCCTCAAGGTATTTATATGGAAGAAAATACCTCTCGAAGATGATCACTAAGCACGAAGCTATGCTCAACAGTGGGGTGAGGTGTGTGCACAATGTGAATGGAAAGAGAGAGAGCCAGAATGTATGTGTACCTTTTTCCTCTACAACCATCTCATTTATAGTGCTCATACCTCTTTGCTAGTTGTTGAACGTGCTTGAGAATCACGGTCGGGATCTCTAACTACTTTGGTACCATGATCTCTGTAGTTGACAAGGTCCATGTTCTGCCTTCAGTTGAGATCTCTAAACCACGATCCCTTAATGGGCCTAAACACTAGGCCCAATTATTTATCCGTAACAATTGCCCCCCAGCTCAGTTGCCGAGGTCTTTCGACGGCCGGGATGCATATGAATTAATCTTGGATCCATCCTGTGAACCATCATGTGTTCAGTTTGTGTCGAGATGTTCCTCCTCTCATCAGCCATTCTAACCGGGTTCTACTCTGAACCAAAGCCACGAAAGCCGATTCGCTTCCTTATCCTAATCGAGGTGTTGTGTTACTAGGTTCACTCAATCAACTTTTTTCTACTCAGCTAGGATAAAGGTCACTGAAGAGCTGTCATTATGTCCCATCCATAACTGCAGCGAGTTGTTCGCTCGTTTAAATGTGCCGCTGTTTCATTTCACATTTTAATCATGACGTTTAAACATTCCTGACTTTATTGCCCCCAACTGTTAGATAGATTCACTTTTTTGCCCCCTCGCGACGTTTCACTATTGCCAGCTGTACCTCCACGTCGTTTCGTGCTTCCAGTGGTTACACTTCCCCCTCTATATTTCAAACTTTCCTTCGAGTCTCATTTTACATTCCCATTATCCATCACAAATATCTTCACTCCTTTTCTGCCAACTTCCTTTAGCATCTGCACGTTTTTCTCTCTGTAATCCTTCCATTTTCACTATCAGAATCTTCTCCAATTCCTTTTTTACCAGGTATTGTTCTTGCCATCACTTCTCTTTCATTTACGATTTCGTCATTTATAATTTATTCTTCTTCTTTGCAATCACGCATTATACCTACAACTCTCACTTTGTCCCTTTTTCTCCTAGGTTCATTTTTGTTTTCGAATTATTCTGGGTTTGTTTCTATTCTTCTTCATTCCCTACTTTCACTCTTGCACGAAATCCCACTTATCTCTAAAATGAAACTTACTCCTGAGGAAGAGGCACACTTATGAAAGGTGCTTTCGCGCAAAACTGGGTGGTCGATTTTTGGGTTTCCCCTCTCGGAAGAGGAGAGGGAAAAAGACCTTTTGCTAGGGTCCTCTGGTGGTTCTAGTCACGTAAGAAAACCAGCGCGAAGAAACCCAAAACTTCAAACCGTAGGATTCCCCTAGTCCCTGAACCTGAAAATTATCCCCCTCCAACTTCAAATCCTGCACCTCAAATCCCACTCTCTCCTTTAGAACAAAATGATTCTTTAGATTGTGCCTTCGAAACTAAGTTTGACCCGTGCATAGATTGTGTCGTTGAGAGTTCTCGTTTCATAAAGTTCGGGTTCGACTCTATGGCCAAGTCAATACTCGAAGCATGCTGGCACAATCCGGTTCTTGTACCTAAAATAAACCCTTCCCAACAACTTAGGCTTGCGAGGCCATGCGAACCCACTCCCCCCGGCCCAAGCACCGAGAAGCTTGATGACATCATTATCATCCCAGATGATCATTCTCCACATCGCATAGTTGAAATTCCTCCAGGTATGTCGATATTTTACTGACTATGACTTTTTCTTTGACGTAGGTAATTATGGACCCCTCCTAATCAGAATTAATTGTTGAATCTCAATCTGCCGGGTCACACTGTAATTTCCCTTCCGCTTTAACCAATAAGTTCCCATGGGTCACCCAAGAAGTCTTGAATACCCTTTCCGATCTAGATCCAGGAAGCATTGCTGCACTCCCGGTAGGGAATCAGACTGGTTTTTGTGTTCGCGCCTCCAACCCGGACTAACCCGTCTGTTCATTCCGGGAAAGGACTGAGCACAATTTTTCTTTTTCTACAAAGATGTAACTTCCCCTTCTTAGATTTTCAAAATGCAAGTTCTGAACCACCTAAACCTAGCTCCTTCCCAACTTCACCCCAACAGCTAGGGCAGGCTTCACCCAAGCTTTTGAACTTTTTTTGTCAACAATTAGGAGTTTCGTGTATGGTTCGTCTTTTCTTTTTTTACTTTACCGTACATATTGCTAGGACAGGTAGGGAGCCTCCCAATAAAAAAGGGTGGACTTCCATCCGTGGTCACTCGGACTGCAAATTGTTTATTGTTTACGCCAAATCATTCAAACATTTCAAGCGTAAATATTTCAAGGTTGTTGCCGAACCCGGCCAACAACCTTTCTTTCTTTCTTCGTCGGAATCACCGGACACAGAGTGGAAGTTTCCACTCTATTGGTCCCACATTCATCATGAGTTTCCATCGTCCACATACCGTTTCGAAGAAACGGACTTGTCCGACTTCGATGCTTCGTCAGTGGAGCGGATTGAGGCCCATAGGGAGGCACATGGATTGCTGAATATTGCTTCTTATATTCGCAATTAACATACTAGGGTCCCCATTGAAATAAGTATGAACTTGGTCTGAATCTGATCTATGATGTTTAATTTATTTTGTCTTACCCATTTTATTTCTGTTCACAGCTGATCACATGGAGCCACAACAGATTTCTTCAATTTCCATCATCTTCGATGCAGCCCCTGTCACTGACTCTGTCGCTTTGGTGGTGGCTGCGGCTAACCCTACTGCCAAGCCACGCTAAGCGACCGCTCGTCATGCCACTCCCGGCAAGCGACCTTAACAGCCTAGTTATCTCAATGATTGAGTGCTTTTAGTTGAGTATTTTTCTATCCTTCTTAGCCAATTCTGTCATTTAGAGGGTCATTTTAAGCTTTGAAGTTAGCACCTCCTCACTTGTAATTTTGGGCTGCGATTGACTTTCATGGTTGTAAATAGCAAATAATTAGATTGTTGAGTTTGTTTGTGACTCATTTTATTTTCAGAACTTAGTCACTAATATATTAGTGACTTTAGTGAAAACTTGGACAGCACACTTACAATTCAATAAATAAGTTTTACATTTCTTTTCTTTAGTTTTTAGGATCAAAAGCTTGTTATTCATTTTCTCTCAAGTGTTCTTCATGGTTCTTCATCTTCTTCATTTCCATTTTGCTATTCTTCCATTTTTCTGTACTCATTTCATGGGCCTTTCCTTGGTGATCATCATGGAAGGCTAAATCACTAATCAATCCAAGGATCTAACTCAAGCAAGAGAAGAATTGGAGTTCCGGTTTGGTATTTCGAATTCTACTTGAATGTTCACCTTCTTCTTCAATTTCTATTATGTTTTCATGATTATGAATGCATTTAGGATTGAAAGTGAATTAGGATTATGGATTCATGTCTTAATTTCAAATGATAATCACAAAATTAATTAAATGATAGTTCAGTTAGGGTTGTGGTTTCAATTAATTTAGGAGTAGGATCGATTGAACTGCTTCTATTGAGATTGAATGAATGTTCATGATAGAATCAACTTGTGAGAATGATGATGATTCGAATTGCTTGGGTTAGTGAATTGGATTGATGCTTTCTCATCTGTTTTACTTTATTCCTTGATAATCTTGTTAATTTCTGCATTGTTCTTTAATTTTAGTTTGTGTTCTTGCATGTTTTACTTTACGCATACCAACTGTTTGACAAAATCCCCCCATTATTATTACCAATGATTTGAAGCTAGAACCATATTGATCGTGTCTCTGAGTCGACCTAGGTTAGCTCTGTGCTACAGAATTAGTAAAATTTTTTTGGTGAGTGTCGACAACGTGTTTATCACTCAACTATGTCAGGACTAAAAAGAAAAAAATAAAAGACTGGGGGTGCAACTCAGCTGGAGGTAAGGCCCACTAGTCGGACGCCCCGGCTCCTTCTGCGGCTGCGAGGAATGAAGCTTCTTCACCTCCAATCGGCACTACCATTGCCCCTTCAACCACAGTCCCTCGACCGGGCCGACTTTGGGAGAAAGGTGTTGATAATGAGGTGGTTGGTATCATCAAGGCTCCTAAACGCTTCTGGGATTCAAACCCTCTTTCCCATGATGATCTGCTGGAGCTCAGCACCATTCAGGAGAACGACTTGAAGTGTGCTGCCCTGGTTCAAAGCTTAGCAACTTTGAAGACCAGGCAAGAAAAGTTAGTGGGCGAGCTCCACGCATCTCGGGAGGAGACTCAAAAAACCCACCAAGAGGTTCTGGCCTCACAAGACGCCTCGGCCTCCCTTCGTCAGGAACTCCAGGGTGCATTGGACGCTGCTGAGCATGCTCAGCAAGCTTTGGAAACAGCCCGGCAAAAACATGCGTTCCTTACTGGGAATTTGAATGAACTAAAGACAGCCTTGGAGCTGGCCGAGTCCAAACTGCAAAAGGTCGAGGCGGAGACTGCTGAGGTGCGGGAAGTCTTGGTTCTGATGGCGGAGGAGTCCTTCAACAATGCACTAAACCAAGTGTGTTTTCTAAACCCAAGGCTAGAGCTAAATACCTCGGAGGCTCACTTCAAGGCCTTTGTGGATGGTGATAAATTGATCCCCTGTTCTCCTTTAGAAGATTCAATCATCCCAATGGACGAAGATTTGGCGTCGGGGAAGGAGGTGACCTCTACCGTTCAAGCTGAGGCCCCGGTGCCATAAGTGTTTGAAAGGCCAGAATGCCGGTTTGAATATTGTGACATTTTTAACATTTCAAACACTGTCGGGTTTAAATCCCAGTCCATTTGTACTTGACAATTTACTTTTATTTTCCAATTAAGATCATTTCGTTGAAATACGCTCGAATCCGGGACAGTTCGAATTCTTAATTGTTTGGCCATAATATCCTTTGCGCGCGGCATAAATATTTATTTTGTCCAATGACCAATTATTTAATACAGATTCGCTTTTCTATAGGTTTTCCCGGGCTACGTGTTCGGGTTAGGCTTGACAATGATAAACATGCTACAAGTAGGATCTGACTTAACAAATTTCTCACATTCCAACCTAATCAGGGTTTTAATAGCACATCAATCAATGCCAAGATATTATTGATTATGGTAATTCATATTTTATTTATGAAAGAGAGCAATATGAATTCTGGCTTAAAATCTGATGGAAACATGGCTCATACTCTCAATCAAAAATGCAACAAATGAAATTAACTCCTTCCCAGGAATGAAAAAGACATCTCTTTATTAATAAATAATCGATTGGCTTACAAAACGATTTGTAATCTCAATAAAAGAGAACCATATGAACCCCGAGGCTAACAACTTGTTGTACCCCGGCTCATACTCTCGATAAAAGAGAAACCTACAAATCACATTACATTGCTCGTTCCAACATAGGAAACATTCTTGCTTTGCCATACGGCTTATCCCTATTTTTCGCTAGCTGTAATATGTCTTTAACTTATCCGCATTCCAAGGTCATTTGATGGCCTTCCCATCAAGGGTTTCCAACATGTAAGCTCCCTGATCAAGTTTTTGTGCAATCCAATACGGTCCCTCCCAGTTGGCTGCTAATTTCCCATCCTGGGCATTTTTATTTCCGATATCGGCCCTACGAAGCACTAGGTCGCCCTGTCCAATATATCTTGGCTTCACCTTTTTGTTGTACTTGATAGCTGCTCGCTGTTTGGCTAGCAGATCCCGGGCATGGGCCTCAACTCGGATTTCGTCCGCCAAATTCAACTCAACGGCTAAAGCCACATTGTTCTCTTCTTCACCCTTTTGCAGAACCTGGTTACGCCTCTATAATGTTTGGCCAATCTCCACCGGTATCATGGCTTCACATCCATATGTCATTCAGAATGGGGTCTTCTTAGTGGAAGTTTGGACTGTGGTTTTGTGTCCCACAACACGCAATAGAGCTGCTCCACCCAGCTCGAGCCGTCATCATACATCCGTTTTCGCAATCCTTCGATAATTACCTTATTAGCGGCCTCGGTCTGCCCATTGGATTGTGGGTGCTCTACTGATGCATAATGGTGCTTGATTTGGAACCCGACCATCATCTCTTGAAAACCTCTGTCGGTGAATTGAGTACCATTATCGGTTACAATCTCACCCGGGATCTCGAACCTGGAAATGATGCTACGTTCAAAAAACCTTTGCACCCGAGCCGACGTGATGGTGGAGAGAGGTTTTGCTTCAATCCACTTTTTGAAGTAATCTACTGCCACTATCAGCCATTTTAACTGCCCCTCTGCTGCCTTGAATGACCCTAACAAATCCATTCCCCACTTAAAGAAGGGCCATGGCGCCAAAATAGATTGTAAATCAGCGAGAGGGGACCATAAGAGCCTGGCATGTTTCTGACAGCTTTCGCATTTCTTAACATGGTTCACCGTATCTGCCTCCATTGTTGGCCAATAATACCCGACTCGCAAGGCCTTCCCCACCAATGCCTTAGCACCCATGTGTTGGCCATTGATGCCTCTATGTATTTCGGTCAGCACATACTCACATCTATCCAGCTTCACGCACAACATCATTGGGGCGTGCAATCCTTTACGATAGACTTCATTATCTACTTATTGTATACATAGCAGCATCACGTATCAGTTTCTTGGCTTCCACCGCGTCCTCTGGTATTATGCCCCTTTCTAGATAATCAATCATCGGCCGCCTCCAATCTTTCATCGCCAACATTATCATCATGCAGGTTGGTGTAGATATCTCCCGCTGAATGACAGTCCAGTGGCTACCCGGGCTCTTGGTGCTTGCTAATTTCGAGAGGATGTCAGCCTTTGCATTTTCTTCTCTAGGGATATGGCTCACCATTATATCATCAAAATCGACGATGATCTCCTTCATTTTAACTAAATACTTGGCCAGTAATGGGCCTCGGACCTGGTATCATCCTTCAATCTGAGCAGTGACGAGTTGAGAGTCGGTGAACACTTTGATCATCTTTGCTCCTTTGCCTGCAACAACCCGACTATTAGTGCTTCGTATTCAGCCTGGTTGTTCGATGTTGGGAATTTTAGTTGGAGGGATTGCTTAATAGCCACCCCTTTCGGATTTTCAATTATGACCCCGACTCCACTTCCCTTCATATTGGATGATCCGTCGACATACAGCTTTCAATAATTATCTGTTTCACCGCTGACCGGGATAAGTTCCATTACGAAATCCGCCAAGGCCTGGGACTTAATAGCATGTCGAGCTTTGTACTTCAGATCAAACTCGGACAACTGTATTGCCCAGTTTGTCATCCTTCCCGCCAAATCTGGTTTGTCCAATACTTGCCAAATTGGTTGATTGGTCCTGACAACGATCATGTGGCTCTAAAAATATGAGCGAAGCTTCTTTGCGGCTATTAGGAGGGCAAAAGCCACTTTTTCTAACTTTTGATACCTTAGCTCGGAATCGTAGAGAGCTCGAATTACAAAGTAAATGGGTTTCTGCATTTTGGAGACTTCCCTTACTAGCACTGCACTGACTGCTTCATCTCCTACTGATAAATATAACACTAGAACCTCCCCAGACTCTAGTTTTGACAACACAGGTGGGGAAGCCAAACATTTCTTTACGTCAGTGAAGGCAACCTCACAATCAGAATTCCATCCAATCATGGCCTCCTTCTTTAATAGCTTAAAGAAAGGGAGTGCCTTCTCTGTTGACTTCAGAAGAAAGCGTGTTAATGCCGCCAACCTTCCCGTCAATTGCTAGATCTCCCTCTTGTTTGTTGGAATTTTCATATCCAGCACGACCTTACATTATCTGGGTTTGCCTCTATTCCTCTATGGGTTAACATAAAGCCCAAGAATTTTCTAGACGAGACACCAAATGCGCATTTGAGCGGATTCAAGCGAATCTTATGTTCCCTCAATCTGCCAAATGTTTCCCCCAAATCTTTGATATGGTCCTCCGGATTGGTCGTTTTTACGATCATGTCATCCATGTAGACTTTCAATATTTTGACCAAGTTGAGGCTCAAAAACCTTATTCATCATCCTTTGGTACGTGACCTGGGCATTCTTCAACCCAAAGGGCATCACATTATAGCAATAATTTGCCCTGTCGCAGATAAAGGCCGTTTTTTCCTGATCCGCCGGGTACATGGCTTTCTTATTGTAGCCCGAGTAAGCGTCCATAAATGACAGTAACCGGAATCCGGACGAATTGTCGACCAATTGGTCAATGTTTGGCATTGGATAGGCATCCTTGGGGCATACCTTGTTTAGATTATTGTAATCCGTGCATACTCTCCATTTCCCGTTAGATTTCCGGACCATGACTACGTTAGATAACCATGTGGTATACTGAACCTCCCGTATGAACCCGACTGCTAGCAACTCATTGATGTGTGCAGCCAATGCTTGAGACCTCTCGAGGCCGAGTTTCCGTTTCTTCTGTTGGACTGGCTTGGATCCCGGATACATTGATAACTTATGATAACAAAAGTTTTTTCATATTGGATTGAGGTTGAAAAATCATTTTGGATTTGTCTTGCAAAGCATTGGATATACGAAAGAGGGAGAATGTGCTACATCGGATCTATGCCCGTAATCTCAAATGCTTTCCAGGCGAAAACATCCTGGTTCCTTCGGAGACATTCCGTGAGTTGTATCTTGACTTTTGTCTCCATCACTCTTCCAATCTTGGTGATTTGATTTGATTGATTCCCGATCTACACCTCTTCCACATCCTCAGCCGGCTCTGGTCTCCATTCCTCCGCACTCTCCCTCATGTCTAGCTCAACCATGTTTATTGGTTTTCCCGACTGTCGCTCTGTTAGATCCCGACATATTGGATCCCTCTGACGTATCCGAGGCGGTGAGGCCGGACCGCCTTCGCTTTCCCTTACTGTGTTATAGTAACATTGCCGAGATTCTTTTTGGTCCTCGCGGATCGTCACCACCTGATCCCTATTCCCTACAAACTTTATTTTCTGGTGCTTGGTGGACATCAACATGTCCCACTTGTGGATAGTCGGCCTTCCCAAGATAATATTGTAGGGTGAAGGGAAATCAACCACCACGAATCTGACTCTTTCAGACTTAAATGCCTCCTTGGTTCCTAATGTCATCCGCAGGTCGATGGAGCCTTTAAGGCTGGTATTTCGTCCATTGAAGCCTATCAACATCGTCTCGCATGGCTTCAAGTCCTCCTCATCCAAGTTCATCTTTTTAAACGCACTCCACACAATGATGTCCGTGGAACTGCCATTGTCTACAAACATTCTCTTGACTCTGCAATTGGCCAACATCTCGGTAATTACTAGGCCATCTTCGTGACCCGGCACGACATCTTCCATGTCCTCCCTTGTAAAATATAAAAGGGGGGTTTCCGGTTCCCCAACTTTACCCTTGAATTTTAGCTGCTCCCTTACTGAAAGAATTTCTTTCAAGTATTTTCTCCTCTAATTAGTGGTATCTCCTCCTTCTCTCAGGGCTTCGGATATGACATTGCATTTGAATTTCGGCTCCTGGAACTCGCCATCATCATTCTGTCATTTCCTCTTGTATTCATTTTCCTTCCCGATTTGGGTTTCTTCTCCTTTGCGCCTACTCTTGCGACCCTGAGTCTTTATTACGTACTGTTGCAGTCTACCTTCTGCGACAAATTTTTCAATAGCATCTCGGAGATCCCAACATTGGTCTCTGGTGTATCGCGTTCCATTATGAAACTCACAAAACCGAGATTTATCCACCCCGTCCTTGTTATACAATGGACGAGGCCGCTCCACCTTCTTCATGTCTGTCAACGCAACCTCTCTCCAAACTTGCGACTGGGATACATTTAACGGTGTGTATTTTTCATATTTGTTTTTGTCCTTTCCCGGCCTGAATTTGGACTCCATACTCCTGCCCTGAATTAGGTTCCCTGAATGTTGTCGACCTTTGTATTGGGCTCCTTCTGGGACTCCTTTCATTCTCTCTGCCTGTTGCGTTTGCAATTTCCATTTGCTCCAACTCTAAATTTTTTGGACCAGGCTCAAAACTCCATCAATGACTTCACCGGGTCCTTATATATGGACTTCGCAAATCGAGAGGATCCGTTTAAACTAGCGGAAATGAGGTAAACATGGACCTGCTCCTCCAACCCCTGTACTTGCAATGCTGCTTCTTTAAAACGGTCCAAATAACTCTGCAACGTTTCTCCGGGTTGTTGTTGTATCTTACCGAGTGCGAACTCGGACTTCGGTTGTTTTTGCTGGTCGCAAAATTCAACAAAAATCGCTGACCAAAATCTTCAAAATTACGTATGGAACCATGTCTGAGCTGCTCCGGTCAGAGTAGTGACAAAAATCTGAGAGATTATCGGCTCGTCAATTCCTCGAACACACATCTGCATGTCAAATTCATCGATGTGCACCTGCGGATCCTGGGTTCCATCGTATTTTGACAGAAATGAACCATCAAAATCGTCCAAGTACCGAGCATTAACTATCTCATCGATCAAAGGGTTGTTATTGTGTTGTCCACGACTATACTTCCTCCGGTATACTTTTCCTTCCTTCATTAGCCCAAATGTGGATTCCATTGCGATGTTTGGATTCTCCATCAGAGGCTGGTTGGCATGCTTCATTCCAGCACTAATGTTTACTCTGGGATTGATTGGCTGATTCGAAGCTTCAAGTTGTACCAGGTTGTCATTCCGAGGGTTCCTGCGAGATGATCCTCTAATGTGTAACACCCCGTAGGCCTCCGACGTGTTATCATTAATAATATCAGATTAGCGTATAAAATATCAATTAAATAGCTTAGCGGAAGCATAGGATCGTTTTCTTGATACATTATGTATGGAAACACATAAATATATGACAAGTCACACATATACAGAAACCATAAACCACGCCCCTGCTGATCCAGTTTATCAAACCAACATCATTAAGACAGATAACCAAAACTTAGGCAGAGTATCAACAATATATATATACACATCCTCAGGGGAGAGTCTCAAATACATATCATCAAAGTTCTGTGCAATATATATATCTCAGTTTCACACCACACACGGTGCTACAAAAGAATATCAACCCTCAGAAGGGGTATACAGAACTATAATAAAACAAATCAAAATGGAGCCTTCAAGCTCTCTATGCTGCTCCTCAGCCAAGCAGCCTAGTCTCTGATGGGCCTCTTGCCCTGAGATTGCTCTTCTCTTCCTGATGGTTCACCTGAAACCACATAACCCCACACGGGGTGAGATAACATATCTCAGTAAGCTCAGGATCCATGGAGGAATCTCCTCCACACTGGCCCACTATCATAACACACATACACTAATATCACATACAAATGGCCCACTGGCCTAGCCCTCTGGCTTTCTAAATCAAACAGCATATCATACAGGGTGACTACACATAACAAAGCAGGAGGAAACCGTCTCCTGTAATAAAGTCACCAAATAGGAGGAAACCATCTCCTATATCAACATATCAGGCTAGGAGGAAACCATCTCCTAGAATGGGAGGAAACCATCTCCCAGTGTGAGGCCAGAACTCACACCTGTGTCATCCCACCGGATGCTAACCTTAACGGGGATGTACACATATGGTACCTCCGAGAATAGCAGAAAACCATCTGAACTATTCCCTTGGCCTAGGGGATCATCATCACCCATGAGCCAGCCATACTAGGAGGAAACCATCTCCTAGGGAGGTCCATATCTATCTATTGGCCAATAGATCTATCTCAAGCACAATCACAGTCCATAAAACAATCATACCTCAGCATATAACCAGCATATATCAAGCACAGAGGCATATATGTCATCACAAAAATGCAGATATCCATGCATGCATTATGAAATGACCACAACTCCCCTGGAGTGTGGTGTGGCACACAAGATGGGAATCATCCCCAGGGACACTGAACTTACCTGGAATAATATCACTCTGTGGCCTAGTCCCTGCTCTGTGGCTCCCGCCACCAGTAAACTCAGAATCAACGCCTATACCAGGCATATATAGCTCATATCAATATTCAGACCACAGGCATCAATCACAGTTCAAACATAACATAATTCCCCTATCCTAGGGTTCAGAACCAGCCTAGCCTATCATTAGGCTTCTCTCAGACCATATAAGGTCCATCTGGACTGAGTATCAATATCTGAATCAAAGTAGGTTCAATGCCTCATCAACATGGCATAACCTTATCAGCCTCAGATAGAATATCTCTGGAATGGTTCAAGCCTCGCCTAAGGCTCCATTCCATTTGCCATACAGGCTCAAGACAAAATATACAAGGCTCTGGTACATCAGATGACCAGTACAAGTGGCCATAACACAGACCAC
>PYAF01003252.1:262676-276518 GCA_007407185.1 Glycine tomentella | reverse complement strand
CCTTCTTTCCTCTCTGAACTCAGCTTTCCTCAAGGTTCTCAAGGGATGGGGTTTTCTCTCAAATTTCAGGCTGGAATTAGCTCACATAAGGTTTTATTCATGATTATTGATGATTAGGAGGTGTTTAGGTGAGGTGTGATGAAGTTATGAAGCTTCTCATGCCCATTAATGGCTGCCTGGGCCAGAGGAAGAAGGAAAATAGTGTTTTTCCTCAGAAAATCGCGTGAATGGCCTTTTATACTGGTCCTGACCGACATGTCGCGCCCTTGGCGCCACTTTGGCGCTCCTGGCGCCAATTTCCAGCATCTGTGGCGCTCCTAGCGCCACTCTGGCGCTCCTGGCACCAATTTCCAGCATATGTGGCGCTCATGGCGCCAGACTCCGTCGCTAAACCCGTCGCTAATTCTGTCGCTAAATCCGTCTCTAAGGCTTTTGCAACAGAATTTTATAAATTTAAATTTTTATTTCTTTTATTCCTTTTTATAAAAAGCCTAGGGTTATTATAGCATGCGAGTGGAAGGTTGTCTCCATCTCCCATATCTAGTCCTCACACTGCATTTGGCTCATCTACACCGCTCACTGGTGGCATTGGTGCAGTCCCTTTTCATCAAACAAAGCAGCTAATGTTCTCACATGAAGGTATCAGTGTAATACAAAGGCCTCAAATTTATCAAGAGCCAATGCATGACCAACTTTGGGGGATTCTGAAAAGCACTCTTGCTTGCCCTGATATAGTTTCGTCCAATAATGATGCTCTTGGAAACTATAATAGGAGCACTAATTTTTTGAATTTGTATTTGAATTTGAATTTGAATTTGCCCACGACATCGGATCGACGACGGTTATTTGAATTTGAATCCTAATTTTTTTTGTTCTTTGAATTTGTTATTATGTGCCAATTTTGTTGATTAAGTTGCCAGGGACACCGTTGTACCATATGCATCCTTATCTAGTGATGAGAGTTATCAAAGTCGTGATCTTGAAAAGGTAATTAACTACTCTTGTGTTTAAATTGTGTTTTATTGACTAAAATTGAAATTGCACTTTCAAATGGTTTCTGCCTTTGTGGTCATTGTGATTATATAGGCAAAACTACATCTTTTTATGCACTATTTGCTTCTCTAGTTAACAATAAGAATAGTTCATTGGTAAGGTTTTCCTCAGTTATATTCTTTGTTTATTTTCCCTTTATGCATGACTGCATCTTTCATTTGGACTATGGCTGATTCCAAATTTGCCAAAGATACTAAAATTTGCCAAAAACAAACCAACCTTATACTGTCCTTTTTTAACAATTGGATTGAGTTATCTATTATGCTCTATATTTTGATGCAGTTAAGTCCAATTTGAATGCTCATAGCTTGATCCAGGAATGCGAGCAGTTTTCAGGTGATGGCAGTTTTCAACATATAGTTAATTGTATAAAGTTTATGAAGTCGTTTTGGTTTTTAATGACGTAAGTGCTCCTTAAATTATCACCATATGATTAATTTTTTTATTGCTATAATTGGATTCAAATTTATTTGTCCATTTTTTATTAGCGCACTTGTTTATTTAACAAACATTCGATAAACAAGTTATGGATGAAGGAGAGGAACATGGAATTGCTAAAATTGTTGACTTTGAGCTTGCAAGGATATATGCAGCACCTTTGAAGCCATTAATTCTTAATATTTAACAAGCCAAAATTTGGGTAACCATATAATACTGGCTGTAGGAGTGCATTAAATGCTTGTCATTGAATCAGCTTTCTAACGTAAGCTGGGTGATGGATATTGTTGTTTACTTCACGTTTAGTGCATTGCATTTTCAAGTCTAATGGCAACCTTATTATCTTCATCATGTAATTTCGTTTTTGCTTTATGTTTTAGGTGATTGTTTTGTGTTTTTTGTTGGACAGTAAGTACTAAGTTGGTTATATTTGAATAAACTTCTCTATAAGTGCTTATAGAAGAAAATAAAAGGAAGTAGTAGTACGTACTATGATGGCCTTCTTTAGCTTTGGAATTGATCGATAAGCTACCCACAACTGATAATGATGTTGATACATGCGGGTGTATTATTTCTTAAAGCTTATTCCTTAAATAAAGGGAGCCAAGGATATAGTGTATTATTTCCCTAGAATATGATATGCTAATAATTAACACTGGCACTATCTGTGATTCACTAATAAAGATACCTTGTTTTGGTCATTTTTTCTTGATATATTTTGAATGTTTACATAGCTTAACTATCATTTGAAACAAATTGAATGGCTTATTGCTTCCAAGAAAATGACTATGATCTAACTCTTCTACAAGACATAGCAGCTGGACCAACAATAAAGGTATATGCATAATTTTTTATGCTTCTCTGTGGTCCATTTGTGCTTGTGCTTCTATTTTATATTTTTGCTTAGGTATAAAGTAGAATCATGCCTTCAATGAGGTGGCAGTAATTGCATCCCTCTTATAATGTGAGGATACATAATGGAAAGAAGAAAACAATTTATCTTTGGGAGAGCCATCTCATAGGCCTTTTGAATTTTCCAGATCAAGTGGGGGATTGTATTTTTGAATAATCTTGGGACAGTAAACTTTGATTGTTAATCTTAAACTGAAAAGATTTAAGTGATTTTATGTGTATGCATATTTGCCTTCATAGAATCATTATGTTCATATATTTAATTTAATGTTTGACCATTGCTATTATACAAATAAGACTTGTCTTGCATTGTTGCTTCTTGATTGCATTGATGTTAATGTCTTGTATTTAGACCTATTGTACAGGTTTCTACTCCCAACAACACTTATTGTCATTAATGATATTGCTGCTTATACCTTTGGTTTCTTCTTTGGAAGAACCCCTTTGATTAAGTTACTCCAAAGAAAACTTGGGAGGGTTTTATAGGGGCATCTGTTACCACCATCATCTATGCATTTATGGTGAGCAGAATTTCAATTTGTTAATCAAGATGCAACAATTGGGATGTGTTTTTTTTTTTTTTGGTTGGGGGATTGCTTGTCATTGAATCAGAATCACTTGTTGATGTTTATATTCCTCTTACAACATTATTAATGTTTGCAACAGTCTAAGTAAACACTCAGAAATCTGGATCAGATTCATCATTCATGGCAATGAAGTTCTTGCTTAAGTCTTTATACATCAATCAAGTTATTCTAAACTAAATACTAACATTATCATTGCCAACCCATTTTGTAGCTTGCTAACATCATGGGTCGCTCTCAGTGGCTAACGTGTCCAAGGAAGGTAGCTCTGTAATATACATAACTAATTGATATATTGTAAGGCATTATTCAACAACAAACTAACTAACGCTCACATCTCTTTGGGAACAACATTTAGGATTTGTCAACTGGTTGGCTTCACTGTGATCCTGTGATGTTTCAATTCTTCCGTTATTCACCATCCCTTCCATTTGGTGGCTTTTCAGGATATAATGTGATGTCGGCTCTGACAATTCATGGATATTGATAAGTTGTTAGCATATAGTAGTTTTTAGGATAAAATAATTAAGAAATTAAAGATAAAATATCAAATAAAGGCTTTAAATAGATATAAATTATCTTATCATTAATTTTATTATTAATTATTTTTATTTTGTTATTTAGGAGCAATAAAAGGAAGAAAATAAGCAAGAAAAGAAGCAATTAGAATATGAAGTTCATGCTACTCACGCCAAGACCGCGCCATGTATTCTGGAAGTTGTGCCACAAATTCTGGAAGTTCACCCGAACCGCGTGAAACTGGTGCCAGACACGCGGACGCTACGGGAAATTCAAATTAAAGATTAATGATAAGATAAGATCAATGGGCTTTTAGGGTTATCAAACCTATCTATAAATAAAAAAGCCACAAGACACGGAAATACATGCAGAAACACATAAAAACACAAATATACACAAATGGAGGCATTGAAGGAGATCAAGAACGCATTGAAAATTAGGAAGAAACCAAGATTGAGGGGTTTGATTACTTTTCTATTTTGTATTCTGTCTCATCTATTCTCTCATCTTTGTATTGAGCTAGACATAATTATGTCTAGCTAATTCCTCCTTGATTGTGGTAAAGGCCAAAAACCAATGTGAACTCTTGTGTTGGGTTGATGATTAATGAATATTGTTATGATTGCTTCTCTTTATCTTGTTCTTCAATTTTAAATTCCATTAATAGAATTGATCACTCTATTAGAGGTATCAAGGGCTTTAATTCACAATAGAGATATTGGGGTTTTAGTTTCTGAAAGCGACAAAGTGACAGTTTGACATTACCTAGGGATAGGGATGAAGGATTGCAAAGTTTTTATATGCCAGCTTAAAGCTTAATCCGAAAGGGGGGTTACTAAGGGATTAGAACACTTAATTAGGATTAAAGGGTTAAAAAGTCCGAGGAATCTGGGTTTAACCAATTAATTAAGGTATATCTTTGAGTAAGATAATAATTGAAATTAATTATCAATTCAATTAAACAAGTAGGGATTAGAGGTGATATTGCTTTTACCACAATTACTTTTCATTACTGCATAACTTTCCTTTTTATTCAAATTTAATTCTGTTTTCGAATATATTCCAAATTACAACACAAAATCATAAATCAATTTTCTTTCTATTTTTATACCTTCCATTTTTAAGATAATAATTGCAATTACATTAGTGCCTCAATCCTCGTGGAGACGATACTCTACTTATCAAATTATTACTTGAACGATCGGTACACTTGCCGTGAGTTACGCATCACTTTTTGACGCAACAAGTTTTTGGCGCCGTTGCCGGGGATTGAGTACGCCAATCTAATTGTAATTTTATTTTTAAATTGGAATTCATTTTTACTAATCTGTTTCTCTAGTTTATGCGAGGTTTAGTTGAACCTAAAAATTTACAGTTCAATCCAGAAATAGAGAAGACTGCAAGAAGAAACAGGAAGCTAGCCAAGCAAAAACGGAGAGCAGAACACTCTAATTCACAACCTGCAGTTGAATTAGAGATGGCTGAAGGCAACAATAACCAGCCAAGACCGGGAGATGAATTGATGGAGGACATCCTTGCTCCATTATTCACCAGACTGAATTCTAGTATCGTCAGACCACCTATACTGGCGAACAACTTCGATATTCATCCATCATTAATCACTTCGGTGGAGAGAAGCCAGTTCGGTGGTGAAGATGATGAAGACCCCCATGATTTCGTGGACAGATTCTTGCGAATTTGTGACACCATAAGGCATCAAGGGTGAGTGATGATGCTATTAGACTGCGACTATTTTCTTTTGCAGTTAAAGGAAATGCTCTCAGATGGTTACACAGACAAATTCCTAACAGCATCACCACATGGGATGAGCTGGCTGCTAAATTCTTTTCTCAATACTTCTCTATGGAAAATACAACAAATTAGTGAATGAAATCACTAATTTCACTCAACATCCTAGAGAAACATTGTGTGCAGCCTGGAACAGATTTCAGGAGTTGATCAGAAAATGTCCTCAATATGATATGCCCGTTGGGAAGAAGGTGCAAATTTTCTTCAATGGGATGACTCCTGAATCAAGGATGATAGTTAATGTTGCAGCAGGAGGAACAATCAGATCTAAAACAGCAACTTAAACCTATGAGTTGATTAACTCCTTAGCAACAAATGAAAATGAAAGTGTCGTAATTTAGCACAAAAGAGAAACAATTCAATTGGGGAGTAGCGATGCTATGTTAGCAGAACAGAAGCTTTTGTCACAACAATTAGTCAAACTGAATGAAAGGATTGACAAGCTTCAGATTTCTGCAGTACAACCCACACCAAGTAGAGCTCCAATATTCAGTTGTGAATACTGTCAAGACAATCATCAAACAAATGAATGTCCCACACTGATAGGAGCAGACCCAGATGAAGTAAATGGTGTGTGGTATGACCAGAGACCCCAGCAAAACTTCCAGAGAAATCAGAATTTTGCTATGGGTAACAACTTTCAGAGGAAATATCAAGGAGGAGGGTTGGACTATAAATCCAACAATTATTTGCAACCACCACCTATTCCTCCTAAAGAGCCAGCTGAATGGGAGAAAGCTATAATACAGCTGTCCAAAACTACTAACGAGTTCATTCAAGAAACCAGAGCTCAGTTCAAAAATCAAGGTGCATCTATTCATAACCTTGAAAATCAAATTGGACAGTTGTCAAAGCAACTTGCAGAAAGACAACCGGGACAATTTCCTAGTGACACCATAGTAAATCCAAAGGAGCATGTCAATGCAATCACTACAAGGAGTGAAATTATGGTAATACCTCAAGAGAAACCTATAGTGGTGCAGAAAAATGCTGAAGAGGAAGCCACTAAAATTATTGAGCCAGAAGAAGTAGTGGAAACACTTCCAAGCAAGGAAGAGGAAAAGAAGCAACCTGCTGTAGCTCCTAAGAAACCAATGAATTTCTCTCGTTTTGAGAAACCACCTTATCCTATGAGGCTCAAGCAACAAATCACTACAATGAGTGAAACTGTAGTCACACCTCAAGAGAAGACAAATAAAGTGCAGAAAAAGGATGGTGAGGAAGATAAAACCAATGAAAAAGAGGAGCAAGAATAAGAAAATAAGGAACTCACAGGTAAGGATAAAAATTCAGCAGCTGAAAAGCCTAGACAAGTATTTGATTTTTCACGTTTTGAAAAACCACCTTACCCTCTGAAATTGAAGCAGCAAGAGCAAAAGAAGCAATATGCAAAATTTTTAGAAATGTTTAGAAAAATACATGTTAACATACCTTTTGCTGAAGCTCTTGCTAACATGCCTAACTATGCTAAGTTTATGAAAGACTTATTATCTAGAAAGCATAAGTTGAAGGAATGTGAAACCGTTGTACTCACTGAACAGTGCAACGCTATAATCCAAAAGCGAGTTCCACCTAAACTCAGAGATCCAAGAAGTTTCAATATTCCAATCGCAATAGGTAATGTGAATGTGGGTAAGGCCTTATGTGATCTTGGAGAAAGCATCAATTTGATGCCTCTCTCAATATGCAAATCCTTGGGAATTTCTGAGTTGAAGCCTACCATAATGTCTCTTCAATTGGCTGATAGATCATTGAGAAAACCTAGTGGAGTCATTGAAGACATCTTGGTTAAGGTTGATAAATTTATTTTCCCAGCTGATTTTATAGTTCTAGATATGGAGGAAAGTGAGATACATATCCTCTTAGGTAGGCCATTTTTGGCTACGACTAGAGCTATAATTGACGTAGCCCAAGGAAAACTAGAGCTTAGAATGTTTGATGAGTTCGTTATTTTTAATGTTTTTGATGCTATGAAAAATCCTATTGATAAAAATGACTGTTTCAAACTTGATATATTAGATACTCTAGTGCATACAGAAAAATCCAATGATCAAGAGCTAGCTGAAGTGCTGGAGATCAGAAGTGAAAAAATTCCAACTGAAGAAAGGGAGTTGCAATAGAGGTGCTGGAAAAGAAAGAAGATGATATTACAAGTAAAGCACCAAAATTAGAGCTCAAAGAGGAGATACATGCCTGAGAGATGAAGAGGATCCCAGAGAAAACAATGGGAAATTCTAGGAAAGATTGGGCAAGGAAGCTTGATGATGCACGCTGGGCATAGAGGACATCCTTCAAGATTCTGGTAGGTATGTCACCATTCCAAATGGTGTATGGTAAGTCCTATCATCTTCCTGTTAAATTAAAGCATAAGGCTATGAGAGCCACTAAATTTTGGAATTTTGAACTCTTTAAAGCTAATGATAAAAGATTGTTACAATTAAATGAGCTTGATGAGTTAAAATTACCAATTTCTGAAAATGCCAAAATTTATAAGGAGAAGACAAAAAGATGGCATGACAGAAAAAGTCATCCAAAGAAGTTTACACCGGGACAGCAGGTATTACTGTACAGTTCTCGATTAAAGCTAATTCCAAATAAACTCAAATCTCATTGGTCTGGCCCATTTGTGGTAAAGAATTCGTTTCCCTATGGAACTGTTGAGATTTCCCCTCTAGATGCTGAGAGACCCTTTAAGGTTAAGGGGTGTAGATTAAAATTTATCATGGAGGGGAAGTGGATAGGAATACTATTTCCATACCAGTTGATTCCCTAAAAATTAAAGAGGTCGGTATCAGGCTCGTGACGTTAAACAAGCGTTACTTGGAAGGCAATCCAAGGATTTTTACATTTATACTTCATTAGTTTAATTTATTATATAAAAAAATTATAAAATAATAATAATAATAATGGATTTTGTTTAGATAGATGTATCCCACAAAAACAAATCAATGAAATTATGTGTTTGTTTCTCCTTTTTATAAAAAGTTTTATTTATTGCTGGGGACAACAATATTTAAAATCTGGGAGTGGGAAACGCATAGTTGCGTTAATTTTTTAAAATGATGTCTAATAGAATTTAGGAGTAGATGAATAAAATGCTAAGTTGTGAATAAATCCCAGAATAAGAATTGTTGATGCAGTGATAAAGTATGATTTTGTTGATTGTTTTGGAAATATGTAGGAGACAGTTAGAGTAGAGAATTGCATATTACAGGATCAGAACTATGTAGTTAGGTGATTGAATACATAGTAAAAGGAATAGAATACTTGTTAGGAAATCAAGGGAACATTAGTTTGATACTATAAGCTTGTGAGGATTGAGCCTATACAGTACAATTTTTTTAGAGTGACCTCATGGTTAATAATATTATAGAACTTGATTTGTTTCTATATGATATGTGCATGGTTGATATGATAAAGGCATGTTCTTTCTTTTCAAGCTAGAGCCAAATGAGCTTACCTTTAAATGATGTCCATTGTTAGCCATCTTGAGCCTAAGCTGTTCTATTCATTCACCTTAAAACCTTTTATCCTTGACTACCTTATTTGAGATTGGAGAAAAAGAAGTTAGGTCAAGATTAAGAGAAATAGAAAGATGAATATCCACAAAAAAAGAAAAGGAAGAAGTGACCAAAGAAGCAATATTGGATTGGTTAAGTATCAATAAAGCAAGATATGGTAAAAATCAAGCTCAGAATTCAATCCAGTGAGAGAGAAGAAATTGAAGTACCAGCTGGCAATTGGAAATGTGTTTCTCTTCAAAAAAAAAAAAAGATCTTGTTGATTGTATTAAGTAAAATTAAAAAATAAATGCATATATATAAATAAATGCATAAAATTCAAAAATAGAAGGGGAACAAAAAGATAAGCTAGAGGTACAAAAAGGTTGGCACAACAATAAGAGAAGGAAGTTGATTAAGTAGAGTTGACCAAGTCTGACATACTTCAATCTCAAATCAACTACTATCCAAATTATTCCTACCTCAAGCCAGGCCTCATTACAACCTTTGAAAGACCTTTTGATTGACCGTGCATGCATTCATGTTTCTCATTTTCAGGAACTTGAGAATATAATCAAGCTTATGTTCATATTATAGCTTCAGAGGAATTGAGTGCTTACATTTACCCAAAACACTTGAGTGATGAGTGATTATATTCCTTTGTGAGAAGTATCTAGGCTATGTTCATGATTGATAGACTAACAAGTATTCTCAA
Organism: Glycine tomentella; assembly: GCA_007407185.1. Classification (NCBI taxonomy): domain Eukaryota; kingdom Viridiplantae; phylum Streptophyta; class Magnoliopsida; order Fabales; family Fabaceae; genus Glycine; species Glycine tomentella. The sequence continues at coordinate 266,988 of PYAF01003252.1, read as the reverse complement.
ACTTTTTCAGATGGACATCAATTATATTAACATATTAGTTCTGAGATTGTGTATGTGAAGAAATGCTTGATTGTTGAATATATTTTTCTTGATAATAAAATTTTGTTTATTGCTGAGGACAGCAATGTCTAAATCTGGGAGTTATTTGATAAGCTGTTAGCATATAGTAGTTTTTAGAATAAAATAATTAAGAAATTAAAGATAAAATATCAAATAAAGGCTTTAAATAGATATAAATTATCTTATCATTAATTTTATTATTAATTATTGTTATTTTGTTATTTAGGAGCAATAAAAGGAAGAAAATAAGCAATTAGAATCTGAAGTTCACGCTACTCGCGCCAAGACCGCGCCAATCATGCCATTCACTCTGGACTTTTGCGCGAGTTGCGCCACAAACTCTGGAAGTTCACGCGAACCGCGTGAAACTGAAGGAGTTTTGGACCTCAAGAGTATGAAGATGCCAAAGGAGTTTTGGACCGAAGCCGTGGAAACTGCTGTCTACCTTCTAAATGGTTCACCAACAAGGAGCTATGGGGAAAGAAGCACAAGAAGCATGGAGTGGAAGAAATCCTGGGACCTCTCGTCTCAAAGTGTTTGGAAGCATAGCCTATGCATATATCCATGATGAAAAGAGATCAAAGCTTGACAAAAAAAAGTGAGAAGCTCATCTTCATCGGGTATGATTCTAATTCTAAAGACTATAAAATTTATAATCCAAATAATGAAAAGATCATCATTAGTCGTGATGTGGAGTTCAATGAAAAAAAAATGGAATTGGGGTGTACAAGATGAAAACTACAACTTACTTCCCAACTTGATGGAGGACGAAGAAATGGAGCAACCAAGGATGGAGCAAGAAAGACAAGAGACTATTACTCCCCCAACTTCACCAACGCAAGTCAACAAGAAGAACCATTGTCAGCTGGAAGTTCAAGCAAAAGAATGCCACACTTCAGGAGCTTGAAAGAAATTTATGAGGTAATGGAGAATCAAGATAGTCTCACTTTGTTTTGTCTCTTTGCTGATTATGAGCCAGTGAGTTTTCAAGAATTTGTCCAAAGCAAGAAGTGGAGAAATGCAATGGATGAAGAAATCAAGGTAATTGAGAAGAATAAAACATGGGAATGAACCTCACTTCCAAAAGGGCATAAGGCAATTAGTGTGAAGTGGGTCTTCAAAGCTAAAAAAAATGCCAAAGGAGAAGTTAAAAGACACAAGGCACGATTGGTGGCAAAAGGCTATAGTCAACGAGCAGGAATTGATTATGACAAGGCATTTTATCCTGTTGCTCGCTTGGAAACTCTTAGACTAATTATTTCTTTGACAACCCAAAACAAGTGGAGCATACACCAAATGGATGTAAAGTCAGCATTTTTGAATGGATTACTTGAAGAAGAAGTGTACATCAAGAAAACGGCAGGGTATGAGATCAAAGAACAAGATGACAAAGTATTGAAGCTAAAAAATGCACTTTATGGGCTAAAGCAAGCACCACAAGCTTGGAATAGTCGAATTGACAAGTACTTCGAAGAGAATGGTTTCAACAAGTGTCCTCATGAACATACATTCTATGTCAAAATCAAAGATGGAGATATTCTAATTTTATGCTTGTACGTGGATGACCTAGTCTTCACTGGAAACAATCCAAGCATGTTTGAACAATTTAAGAAAGTGATAAAGGAGTTTGAGATGACTGACATTGGACTAATGTCATACTACCTTGGAAGCAAAGCGAAGAAGGCTTTTTCATCACCCAAGAAGGTTATGGAAAGGAGATGTTAAAGAAATTCAAGATGCATGATTGCAAGCCTATCAACACCCCAATGGAATGTGGAGCCAAGCTAAGTATCGTGATGGAGAAGAGATTGATACAACATCTTTCAAGAGCTTAGTAGAATTCTACGCTACTTGACATGCATCGGGTTTGTGTTCTTCATCGGAGATACTGCTTTCACATGGATATTGAAGAAACAACCTATTGTCACACTCTCTACTTGTGAAGCCGAGTATGTCACAACTACATCATGTGTCTGCCACACTATTTTGCTAAGGAATTTGCTGAAGGAGTTGAATATGCCACAAAAGGAACCAACCAATATTTATGTTGACAATAAATCTGCTATAGCATTAGCAAAGAATCCAGTCTTCCATGATAGAAGCAAGCATATTGATACACGTTATCATTATATAAGGGAATGCATTGCAAGAAAGGAGGTGCATATAAAGTATGTGAAGTCTCAAGAACAGGCTGCAAATATCCTCACCAAGCAACTAAAGAATGAAAACTTTGTCAAAATGAGAAGATTGCTTGGAGTTACAAAAATCAAGTTTAAGGGGGTGTTGAATAATAATAAACTTGATTTAGGTCCATTGGGCTTAGTTGTTAAATGGTCCAATATCTAGAAATATCCACCAAGCTGCAAAAAAATGGTAGATAGAAAGGCACGAGTAAACTAAACACTCTAGATAATGGTTTGCTTACCTGAACAGTAAACAAAAATGAAAAGCACAAGCTAGCAGTTGCATGAAGTAAACCACTAAGTATCTAATTTGATCCCTGCAACAATTCTTGAATAAGTCATAAAGTTGACAAATGAACCATTCTACCAAGATTTCAAAAGCAAGAAATCATATCTATATATGAGCCATGTTGCTTGAGTAATTGAGCTGATATAGTCCTAACAATAGTGGAAGAGTGCAAACAAAGATCTTAATCACAAGTATTCACAAAAGTTAATTAGAAGCTATCTTGATTAATTTCAAACAAAGATATTAGTTTCATACATTTTTCATTTCATGTAACAAGGCAACAGTACAAGGTGTAACAATCAAAGGAGAGTATTCTTTTCGTTAATTGCTACAACTTATAAGAAATCCCCTTTGAACAAAGCGACTAAAGTAACAACTATAACCAAATCTTCTATGGTTAACCAACATCATATGTGGTGAAGCAGGGAGCAAAGAGCAATGAGCTGTTACACAAAACTAAAAAGGAAAGTAACCAAAATTTTCCAACAACAAACCTTTGAAGCAATCAACGTTATGTCAAATTTCAAGAGATTGAATCTGTTGCACAATGCCATGTCTAACCACCTAAAGATGTAGGAGAAAATGAACACAAACTCTGCAAGGATAAACATAAAAGTATTATAAACAAAAATGGGAATCAATCAAACATTCAATTTCTTAGAGGCACGACGCAAAATTAAAAGTGAGGCTTTGCAATTAGAAGCACAACATTTAATTTCCCAGAAGCACAACACAATGCGGTGAATCAATTTTAACAAGTTGCGATGGTGAATCTTCACAATTAGAAGTTTTGCATGCAGAAGAGAGAAATGCACATTGGTACGGTGCAAATTGTGACATATGAATGGAGTGAAAAATGCATATTTTAAGAAGAACAATGCAAATTGATTTAAGCATGCCATATTTGCTAGCAATGAAAGAGGTGGATTGCATTTAGACAAAAGCTTCTTCTGACAAAAGTTTCTTCAGAAGAAATTGAAGACGTGAAAGTGGGGAATGCTCGAAATTATTACCAAATGTTATGCTATCAATGCCAAGAGGGTTTTTCTTTTTTTAATGCTTCGTTTCATTTTTTTTTAATTCATGGAAATAGAAGACTGTTACTAGATTTATAACAATTTACTCACACTTACTCAATCAAATAAACTAGATCGGTTTAGACTTTGTTTCTGTGTTTAATGTGAAGTTGTGAATAATGTGTGTGGTCTTAATTTCATCTCCACTTCCACAGCGATTTAGCTCATTTAGATGAAAGCTTCGTCTACACCAAGAGCTTCCTCTGCACAGACAAAATGAATGGTGCAGTAGCGAGTCAAAAGAAATATAAGAGGGAAAATTGGTCAAGGTTGAAGGTTAGAATGGAGGAGCAAGTTTGGGTTTAGGGTTTGGAGAAAATCGAAGTTGGAGCGGAGAGACACTTTGTGGGTATGAGAATTGGGGTTGAAGATTTGGATCAAAGAAGCACTTTGACGCTTGAATTTTCTTTGTGTGAAAGGAAAATTGAGAATCACATTTCTGTGAAAGAAATATTTACTTAAACTTGTTGTCAGTTGATGTGGATCGAATTGTTACTAGATTGTATCACAGCATCATCTGGAACCCCTTGGTGCCTAATTGTATCACAGATTCTCAAGAATCTATCAATAAAATCATGCGGATCCTCAAAATCCTCTCCTCCAAATTGACTGCGCTCCACCAATACTATCAAGGACGGATTTATATCGAAATGATTAGCATTGATTTGCGGCCTCACAATGCTGGAGGTAGGTCTTGTGAACAT
>PYAF01003252.1:250954-262576 GCA_007407185.1 Glycine tomentella | reverse complement strand
GCGCGGGACTAAAATTTTGCTTTTCTCCTTTAATTGGGGTTCCAAGCTTTGCTTTGTACCTGAAAAGAGTGAATTAGTATTGATTTGCTTTGAAAATGCTAAAACAAGAATTTAACTAAATCTAACCTAATTTTCTAAGAATTTTCTTAAAATGAAACCTAAAACTATGCTAAAAGTAAGATGTGTTTGCAACACATCATCAGTTAGTACCCAACGGGAAACCCAAACTCAATATCCGCAAAAATCCATTATCTTGTAATCTTAGTGTTGGATTAGTGTAACCGAGGTTAGCCAACCACCTGTAAATCATGTTTTATTTTTAGTGGGTAGAAGTTCATGAACCTCTTGAAGAACCTCAAAAGGCCCCACCACCTCCTCCAAACACTTTTATGATTACTACCACAACTGCTCAAGCTTGTGCCACACCATCTGCAATTGTGTTTACTGGAATGGTTACTCTACCTCAAGTGGAAGATTTTATAGATCACAATTAACAAATTTGAATGAATGAGACTAAAACCAATTAAAAAAGCATCACATGCCTTGATCTCCTTATTCCCTTCTTTCTCCATTACAAACATACCACCAGGAATGCATCTGCTACATATCCTTCAAAACCTTCCTAACCTGAACACTTTCCCTTGCGCACATAATACCACTCCATAGGCCATAGCCTTTTAATCGAAATAGAGATTGGCAATGGTGTAGTTATTTAATTTGCTAAAAGTACACATTATATTCATACTTCTATGATGGAATTGGATGACTTGTTTACTAACAATTAATGCACATGAAATTACAAACACCATATATGAACCATGTTCCCCTTAATTCTCAAATTTTAAACATCTATTATTCAGTTAATTCTCAATTTTTGTTTTGTGACAAGTTATTTAATTTATTGAAAGTATGAATTTTATCCAAGAAATATGTTCCCTATTGCTAAGCCCATTACGTTAATCGACTTCCATCATTGCTAAAACCCATAGTTCTAACTCTTATCACCAAAGTAGTGAAGTCCCCAGGTCCACCGTACCTCCCGACCCACCATGGCCAAACCTACTACGACTGTTACTTTTCCCATCATAGAGATGACCAACAACAACCAAGATGGTCGTCATAACGGTGACACCATCACAATACTTGTTGAGTCCAAAATTCTCAGTGTTTTAATTATGACAAACCTTCTGACCACAAATCATAAGCCTTTTGAGTTTATGCCTACTAATGAGTTTTCTTAAGTATATTAAGAAAAGACAAGTTCTATAAAGAACAACAATTGAAGTAAACTCAGGGTTGTTATGAGTCATTTAGAAAGAATGATAAGCTTGAAAGCCAAAAGAAGACTCAAAGTGTCATTGGTTATGTATTACAATGGAGAATTCAACATGTTCACTGGATGAAGAGAAAAACTTTAAGCCATGCAAAGTAATCAGCCACTAAAGAACAAGAAGAATGTCGTAGACATGAAGATATGCACAATGAACATGACATGAAGAACAACATTGTTGCACACACTCAGAATGGAATTTCATCAACAGGATGAGTTCATTCTGGACATTGTATCTAGATTTTGAGATATGTAATTTAATTGTTCTTGGTGGCTATGGAAAGCTTGAATAAATATCTTCAACTTTCATGAGCAAGTTGTGGTTTGGTACAAATTGGATCATGGGAAAAATTGGGCCTAGAGTTGTAGACGTTGATCTACTTGGACAACTTGATATGTGTGCAAGAATTTGAGGATTGCTCGAGCTACATAAGTGAATTTAAGATGGTCTTGGTATATGTAGAAATCTAAGAGAAAGATCTACATCTTTCATGTGGAAGTTGTGAGCTAATATGACTTGTATCTTGGAGGAAATTGATGATCAAGATAAAGATGTTATTTTATCCTCATAATAAACACAACTGCAATGCTTTGAAGATTACTTATGATGTAATGGTGCAAATGACATGAGACAAGTTCCTGAATATTAAGGATAAAACTATATACAATTATCTTAAAGACATCAAAATTCAGTTTGACCATTCAAAGGGTAAAAGAAATCAAAAAACAATGGCAAACTCACACTAGAATGGTTGGAATACAAGTCTATCATGCCATCTTATCAAAGTATTCCCATGTTTTGCTTCCACTCATAAATTTTTTTTACTTACACTTAAACCATTAGTCATCATAAGTTTATGTCTTTTTTTTTCAACAAAACTCAAGAGATAGGTGGATCCTCCAGTGATGAATAGTCCAATTCTAATAATCTTCCCATTTTTTATGATGACAAACTATATAAATTTTGATAGGGAGAAAAACACAATTACAATAATACTCAATGATAGTTCAATATGCTTGTGTATGATAGTTAAACACCACTCATCTTTAGGATAAAAAGTAAACAAAAATAACAACTTGAAAAAAAGGACTCAAAACATTAAGCAAGTAAGAAGTGAAAACATCGAAAAAAGAAGAAAAAGAGTGTGGAGGAGTAATTCCACTCCAAGTATAGGTGAGATATTGACGCGTGTGCACCTCCAAGCTTGCAAAAACGGTTTCCAATGATGTTGAACAAAGTTCTAACCAAAGTGATCTTATTAGAGGCACTGATAGTAAGTGAAAAGGAACAGATCATCACCTAGCTACGAGTAGGGAGGAGGAAATATAGGAGTTGTGATAGATCTTCTTATTGATGAAACTTGGTGGATATCGGTTGAAGTACTTTACATTTAGAAAGGAGGTTGAAGAAGTATATGTGTGTGTGTGTGTGTGTCTGTGAAAAGAGAGAAAAAAAGAGTCGGTGTGCGTGAATTTTGGATTGAAATTTGAATTTGAATCTTAAATGAATGGAAAAGACAGAAATATATGAACAAATAGTGTAATCAATATTGTGTTGTTTCCAATTCCTTTATTTACATATAAGAGGCATACAGATTCCTATTTTTATTTTTTTGGAAATGAAGATGCATTGCACTTCTCATTTAAAATAGAGGGAACAAATGCATTGAAACTTATAAAAAACCCATTAATGATTTCAACAATTTTAAGAGTATGCCTAAATGACCAGAGAATAAATTAATATAAACCAATTTTATTTACTAAAAATACTAAATTTTAGTTACATATTTACACCTTTATTGGAGGGATTTGTTGCATTGAAATCCCAATTCAACTCCCTTTATATATATAAAAGATAAAGATGGGCAAATGATAACCTATGTCCTTACAATACAGGTTAGCAAGATTTATAAATATTTTATACTTATATTATTTTGATAAAAAAAAATTGAATGGAATTCTTATTTAAATATTAAAGTGATCAATAATGGGCAAAAAATTGTCTAGGATAGAGAGTCTGAATCTTAACTTTATATATTATATAGATAAGTATATATTAGAGCATATTTTTGTAAAATGAACTACAAGAACAACTACCCAAGCAAAGCAAAAAAGAAAATGCTAGAAGGAAAGTTTGTTGTGAACAATAAACATGAAGCATCATTAATTTCAACTAGATTTGCACCAACAATACTACTTATCCTCCGCAACTAGTTGAATATTATTAAAAATAAGAAAAATATTGAGAAATATAGCATACACATGGGGGAGAACCAAACCCATTCCAAACGTCATAAAAAAATGATAATTGGAAAGAACAATCTATCTCCTGAGAAGTGATCTCTAACAAAAGAATACTGTTGTTCCTTATTGTATCGTGACACACCTAGTCATCAATAGAACAAAACCGAAATATTAATGACCTATTGACAACATTACAGCATATTGAAATATCAAACCTAAGTTTCCCCATCCCAAAGGTTAGCAACAAAAACAACTGGCCCGTTGTTGACACGAATTTGTTGGATTTGATTAATCTTTTCATGGTCATCTCTTGTAAGTGACCAATCAAATATTTCTAAGTTTTGCTTCATTCTTTCCTTGTTGTAGCTCTTTGCGGCTATAGTCACGCCTTGCTCATACAACCATCTAAGACATACCTATAACACAAAAAGATAACATTAATTAACGTTGGCTCATTCAGTAGTTAATGAATTCAAATTCTAAGCTACAACTTGAGTAAAAATAGAGTATTGCAATTTATCACATGTAACCATTTAAATCAAGCCCACTCATTTAAATAAGCTTAAATATATACGGGACATATCCAGAAGTCTAAAGGGGGTTGATTTTTTTTCTTTCTTTCTTTATAATATTTTAAATTTCTAACTTCTTATAAATAATATTTACTATTTTTACAGATAAAATTGAAACCAAATTTTATTTTAAATGATAATAATTTTAATCATAATAACAACAAACATACAACTAATTTTATACAATTTTATACTAGTTATTACCTTAATCATTGTCATAATAACAACAACCAAAATCATTTTTTCACAATTTTACACTATCTTCTTAACCACCATTATTTTATATCATATAAAATTAATTTTACAAAATATTACACTAGTCAACTTAAAAATACATAATAAATATCTAGGGTCCCTGCCCCCCTCTAGATCTGTCACTATATTGTATTTATTTTTCCTTTGTTTACCAGCTTCCCTGTACTTATATCACGTTGTTAGTCAAAAACCAAATTGAAGATTGAAGTTAAATAATCTTCTTTTTGGGAAATTAATATATAATCTTTTTAATGGGTGTACGAGATGAAAATATTATTTTTAAATATTAACCATGAAATCATATATAAATTATAAGAATATTTACTTAAATTTAATCTTAATTATTTTATTTTATTTTATTGTTGAGATTAATTCACCCGCACTCTATTCAATTGTGCTATAAGAAAGAAAAGATAAATTCAACTAATTCAATATGAAAGAATTTAAAAATTGTAACCTGAGCAATAGTTCTGCCATGTGCCTCTGTAATTTCCTTGAGTATTTCACTGTCCATGACCACATTGGAACCCCAACTAGCCCCCTTGGCTCCCAGAGGAGAAAATGCAGTTATCATTATGCCTTTTTCATCACAAAAATCCTTTAGCTTCTTCTGATGCCAAGCAGGATTCATCTCCACCTATTAGGTGGCAGTGTCAAGAAATATAATATATGGTTAACACTAGTCAAATTAAATTATTGTAAGTAGAAAGATGATCAAGATGAGTTCTTGGACCTACTTGATTGACAGAAGGGGGAGTGGTAGCAAATGAGAGTAGATTTTTAAGTTTCTTGCAAGTGAAGTTGCTGACACCTATTGATTTTGCAAGGCCTAGTTTTTGGCATTCTTCCATTTGTTTCCAAACACCCTTTAAGTCAAATGTAGTTATTAGATCTTCAGAGTATGGAGTTTCCCAATCTCCAGGCTTCACACTGATGGGCCAGTGGATCAAATAAAGGTCCAAATATTCTATTTTTAGCCTCCTACATTATGTCATCATTCATCAATTAAGCATTGTATTCTCAAGTTGCTTAAGTAATATGCATATATTCATATATGTTTGAGATCACACATCGACTGTTGTTACAATCAAAATAGTTTATGAGGAGTAACTCTTACCTGTTGAACCAGTTTTGAGGTTGAGTTAGGTTTAAACCTAAATTCTAAGATGATATCAAATCCTATCTAGGTGCCAGAGATCCCACAACTGTCACATGCAAGGACACAATATTACTATTGTGTATTAGAGAATGTAAAGGTTAGTTGAGTATTCTGTTATGTTAGTTAAAGTAGTTAGCTTGGGCATGAAGTTAGTTTGGCCTTGTATATAAGCATCATAATCCATACTTGGTAATTCAATTTCATTAATTCTATTCATTCATCAGTCTATCATGGTATCAGTTGGAATTCGTCTTCTGCATATTCTTTAATTCTTCATAGCTTCCTTTAAAGCACTTTCCTCTTCTTCCTTAAAGTTTTTTCTGGTTTTCTCCCATGGTTGTTGTGTGGGCGATGCCAATCCTTTCTTCGTTCACCCTTTAGAAAATCCTAGTTTGATGTTGGTTTCTCATTCGTTATCGGGTGACAATTACAATTCTTGGAAGAAGGCAATGAAGATGGCTCTTCTTAGCAAGAAAAAATTTGGTTTTGTTGATGGTTCAACTGTTGAACCTACTTTGAGTCATGTGAATCATGCTGCTTAGCATCTCAATGACAACATTGTTGCTTCTTGGCTTCTGAATTCTCTTTCAAAAGAGATGCAGGTTAGTGTTCTACGAAAGCTATTTGGGATTATCTCAATGAGCATTTTGAACAACGAAATGGACCTTTAATTTTCCAGTTGAATTGTGATTTAGTTTCTCTTCAACAAGGCTCCATAAGTGTAACTTCTTATTATGAAAAAACTGATATTAATTTGGGAGTCTTTGCTAGAACTGAAGCATGCACATACTTGCACATGCAATCGAATCAAACCTTGGTGTGAATATGCTCAACTTGAGTATGGTATGCATTTCTTGATGGTCTCAATGAAGCCTACTCTTCAATTCGAGGCCAGATCCTCTCTACGGATCCTTTTTCCTTCCATTACCAAGATTCTTTCTTTGGTTGTTCAAGAAGAAAAGCAGAAGGAAACTGGTATTGCTTCTGCTACTTCTTATCATTCTTTTGTTGTAAAGCATGATTCTAATTCGAAGAACAAAACCAATCAGAAAGATCATCCAATTTGTGCATATTTGGTATTCAAGGTCACACCAAGGCTCAATGCTGTGAGCTGAATGGTTATCCACCCAATTGCAAGAAGAACAAGTTTGTTTCTACAACACCAAATCACTCCAATTTTGGCTCAGCGAATCAAGTTTATATGGGTTCTATGAATCATGACTCACAACCACAGCTTCAACAATACTAGCAGCTAATCCATCTTTTGCAGAGTCAACCCTCAGTTGCCAAACAAAATGGAAATGATTCCAATGGTATGATATTGTCTGCTACTCCTTCCTTTAATCACCTTAAAGATGCTTGGCTTATAGATTCAGGGTGCTAGCACTCATGTAGCATGTTCTTTATAATTTTTTGAGTCTTATCAAACAGTTTCCAATAAGACAATCACATTGCCAAATCACACTGTTGTGCCGGTTGTTGTTGTTTGCATTGTTCGCATTTCACCTACATTGTTACTTGACAATGTATTTTATGTTCCTTAATTCAATTTCAACTTCTTATTTGTTAGTGCTTTGCTTTTGCACAACAATTTTTCTGTCACATACCTAAAAAATCAATTTTTCATTCAGGAGATGTCTCACTCTAGGAGGATTGGGAAGGGTGATCTCATTGAAGGTCTCTATTGAAAACAATAAGAATACACACAATAACCAAGAGGGGGGTGAATTGGTTTAAACTTGGAATTTCTAAAATCTTTTAGAAAATCAAAGTTAAAGGATCTTTATCACAAATAAACCAAGAATGCTTCAAAAATCAATCAAATCACTCAACCCAAGAAGACAATTAAAAAAAACACTACTTGTTGAGTAATAAAGAATTACCAAGAACCACAAATTAAGATAACTTGAAGATATCAAAAGAAAGTAATCAATACAAGAACTTATACTGGTTCACCTCTCAATAAGAGAAGCTACATCAAGTTTCTTCTAATCAAAACTATATTAGAGTTCCATTATTCACAATTTTCAGTTCTTACAAGCTTTACAACAATCACCCTTTATCAAACCTAGATAAAGAATAGAAATCTAAAACCCAATTAGACTCCTAGTGATCAAGACATAAAGAACCCTTCTCTATTCTTTCCCGCTAGAGAAACCTACTCTAGAAAAAGCCTCAAGAACCCTTGTAATAGTTACAAACAACCAAAATTCTAAAAACGAATTTACAACCAAAGTTAATGGAGAGAGACAATCTGATGATCCAATGAATATGAATGAATATGATTTACCAATTAGAGTTGAAATGAAAAACAAGTTTCAGAACTTTCTTTACAAAAGCTTCTTTGAAATCTTTCCCAAGAAATCTTTCAATACAACATGAAGAATTGAATATGTGGGACAAGAACTTTAGAACTCAGAATATCCTTTCTCACTTTCAGAAGGCTTATGAAAACTTTGAAATTTTCGTAGAGTATTGCGTTGTAAGTTTCGGAAAACTCACTAGCTATTTATAACAAACTTCTATAACTGAATGTAATCGATTAAATCACCCAAGTAATCGATTAAATCTTCATTTGTAATCGATTAAAAACAAACTTAATCGATTAAAATGTTCTTCAATTTTCTGAAAATGATATATGAACAAAGTAATTGATTATTTCGACCTGTAATTGATTACTACAGGGATACTTCTTTTAAAAAATGAACTAAGTAATCGATTACAGATAAGAGGTAATCGATTATTACAGTCAAGTCATGTTCTGTATTTTTACTGATGAACTAAGTAATCGATTACATATAAATGGTAATCGATTATCACAGTCAAATCATGTTATGTGTTTATACTAAGTAATTGATTACTTGGTGGGTGTAATCGATTAAAATGTTCTTTACCACTTAAGTGATAGATTACCAATATGTGGTAATTGATTAACATAGTTCAAAAAGGTTTTTCCAAAAACTTAAATCGTGAAACCTTGATTTTGATGCAATCATAAAATCTTAAACTTTTTTAACAAACCATGTGCTTTTGTAAAATCATTAATGCAAGTAAATGAATGTTTATGCAATGCAAGGATCATAGGATTATTCTCTCCTACATCAAGCAATTATCAATTCCTTCAATTGAATGGCATGTACAAAGCTAAAACACTAATTCATCTTCAGCATGTATCTTGATCCACCTTCATGCTCCCCCTATATCTAACATCTATGTCTTAGCTTCTCCAAGTGTTTTGGATTCAAAAGCTAGTACGAATTTGTAATTCTGTTTCCATTCATGAATGTAATAATTCTACTTTAGCTTGTACAAATTCTACAAGTTGTAAAGATCTAAATATTCGGCGTTCTCAATTTGGCCATGTATCTGATAAAGTACTCAGATCTTTGAGTAATGAAATTTCTTTTAATGCATCCAATGATTTTTCTACTTCCTCTTATCATATATGTCCTCTTGCTAAATTTCGTAGACTGTCTTTTCCTTCTTTTAATAATATTTCTCATAATCTATTTGATCTTTTGCATTGTGATATATAAGGTCCTTATGCCAAAAGTACATATATTGTAGTCACTTCACTTGGATTTTTCTGTTGAAACACAAGTCTGAAGATGCAGATGCAATTAAGCATCTTTTTAAGATGATAAAAACACAGTTTGGTTCATCAATTAAGTTTATTAGATCTGACAATGCAAAAGAGTTGGCACTCACAGGTTTCTTAGCTACAAAAGGCACTTTTCATCAGTTTTCTTGTGTGGAACGACCACAACAAAACTCGATGGTTGAAAGAAAGCCTCAACACTTGCCTATTGTGGCTTGGGCCTTGTATTTTCAATTCAAGGTTCCCATACATATTTGGGGTGAGCGTGTTGCCACTGCTGCTTACTTGATTAACAGGGTTCCTTCTCCTTTAATCAAGCACAAGTCTCCATATCCGGTACTATTTGGTTCTAGACCCGATTATGATTCCTTAAGGACTTTTGGTTGCTTAGCTTTTGTTGCTTCTTTACCTTCTACAAGGAATAAATTTTCACCAAGAGTTGTTCCTTCTATGTTTGTTGGTTATCCAATAGGATATAAAGGATACAAGTTGTACAATATGGAACTAAGCAATTCTATATCTCGAGAGATGTTATATCTCATGAGACCATTTTCCCATTTCATTCCAATGATGTTGATCAAGAACTACCAGAATTTTGTAATGATTATGTTATTCCATTACCTGTTTGTTAGCATTCTCCTTCAATTCCTCACTTTGAAGATGTTCATCCAACAATTGATGATTATGTAATCAGCCCTGTAACAACTTCTTAGTCAGCAGAGGCTAAGCCAAATCATGTCCCTCTTCCTATCACTTCTTCTACTACAGTTTCTGAGTCTGTGCCACCACAATAACTTCTTAGAAGGTCATCCAGATAGCATAAAAGACTTGCTTACTTGTCTGATTTCATCTGCTCAACATCTTCTCAACCATATCCAATACAACATTATTGTTCCATAGCTCAACTTAGCTCATCTTATCACAACATCATCAATCAAATCTCCACTACTTATGAACCACAGTTTTATCATTAAGCAATTCCATGCCCTGAGTGGAGACATGTTATGACTGAAAAAATTCAAGCATTAGAAGCAAATAACACTTGGTCTCTGGTCTTTTTACCTGTTGACAAGCACTGTATTGGTCGCAGATGGGTCTACAAGCTCAAATATAAACTTGATGGAATAGTATACAGATACAAAGCTCGGTCAGTAGCTAAAGGCTACACGCAACAAGCAGGAATAGATTTTTCAGACACTTTTTCACCTATTGCCAAGCTTACCTCAATAAGAGTGCTTCTAACAGTAACAACATCTAGGAATTGGTGTTTACAACAGCTGAATGTTAACAAAGCTTTCCTCAATGGGGATCTATTTGAGGAAGTTTATATGAACTTGCCTCAAGGATACAAAACCACTGCTTTTGATCTTGTATGCAAACTCAATAAGTCTTTATATGGCCTTAGACAAGCCTCAAGGCAATGGTTTAGCAAGTTTTCTTCTACCCTATTACAGCAGGGTTTCATTCAATCCAAAAATGATTATTCTCTTTTCACTTATGGCTATGGATCTTTATTAGTAGTGCTCCTGTATATGTTGATGACATTATACTTGTTAGCCCAAGTTCTTCATGTGTTGCTAAGGTCCAGACCGAGTTACAATCCATGTCTAAGTTGAAGGTTTTGGGTTCTATGAAATATTTCTTAGGCCTTGAAATTGCCAAATATAGTAAAGGCATTTCACTTTCTCAGAGAAAGTACACACTATCATTGCTAAATGATACAGGATACCATGGTAGTAAGCTAGCAAGCTACCTATGGATCCAAATCAAAAATTGACCTTGACTGATATTGATCCAATCCCTATCCTTCTCTGTATAGGAGACTTATTGGTAGGCTCATGTACTTGACCATTTTGCGGCCTGACATTACTTTTGCGGTACACAAGCTAAGTCAATACATGAAGACCTCTTCGACAACTCACTTGGCTGTTATTAACCGCTTGCTTCAATATCTCAAATTTGCTCCAGGACAGGGCTTTTTCTTTCCCGCTCAAAATTCCTTACACTTGTCAGCTTATGTTGGTGCAGACTATGGCAGCTGTCTAGACACTCGCAAGTGTACAACTGGATTTTGTGTATTTCTTGGTGATGCACTGATTTCATGGAAGTTTGTGAAGCAAGGTACTTTCTCAAAGTCCTTTGCTGAATCTTAATATCGAGCATTATCATCAGTGGCTAATGAAGTTGTATGGCTCAAGCGTTTGCTAGGACATTTTGAAGTTGATATTGGATCAGCCATGTTGTTTTGTGATAACAAATCAGCCTTTGTAACACCCCAGTATTTTTTTAGTGAATATGAATTTAGAGAAATTCTTTAGAATGATTAGAAAAGTGCCATTGATTATTTAGTTAAGATTTTTAGTATTTAACGTACTTTTTGAAATAAAATTCCATCTAGGCTATTCTCATCATCAGAAAATTAGAGAAAAATGATAGATATTATTTTAAGAATTTTTTAGATTAT
>PYAF01003252.1:198721-245989 GCA_007407185.1 Glycine tomentella | reverse complement strand
TATTCAATTCTTACAATAATCAACCTAATAACATTTAGTTAATATATTTATTAGAAAACAATAGTTTGATTCTTTTTTATAAGACAATCAATGTTAATTTACATTAATTTATCAATAATATTATAAATAAAATTATTTTTAATTATGATAGAGATAACAATTAAAAATAATTTGTCAAAATGATTTTTTTATCGGTAAATTTTAAATTAATAATTCACTATATCATAATGTAAATTAATTTTAATTTCATTTTTTTATGATAGAAACTACAATTATACTTTATGGAAAATAATTATTCTCTATGCTATTATTAGTGATTCTTTGTTGTAAGATAATCAAAATTAATTAATTTAAATTATTTTTTCAATAATATCATAAATATAAATATTTTAATTATGATATATAAAAATTTTAATTAATTTAAAAAAAAATAAAGCGAAGTGTAGTGCAGCAACCCATGCATATGCGCACGGGTTATCGACTAGTTTAATAAAAAAAATTAAACTCAAATAAATATACTCAAAATTACTATTTATTTCATGCATCAAACAGTCAAACATCTAACTCAAATAAAATATGTAGTTGTTACTATTTATATATATATATATAATATTTTTTTAATTTTGATGTATTAATTTAAATTTTATATCTATTCCAATTTTTAATGGACTAATAATGTAAAATATTTACACTCATAGTACATAGAAATGCAACTATTAAAGATAATGTAACTGGAACAATTGTATCACAATTGCAATAAAACTTAAATTTACAATATGAATATTCATTAATATGTAATCAATATTTATAAAAGAGTAAAATAAGGATAAAACGAAAGACTTTTTTCTAAGAAAAATATTTATTTATTTCTAATGAATTGTTACTATTTATTAAAAAAGATATTAATATTTAAAATAAGAATTTTACTTAAATGCATCCACCAACGTTTGAAAATGAAAAGTGAGGTTGGTCGGCTCTGATCTCAACAAATGGGAACTTGTACTTGAAACCGTGGCCTGTTAGACTGTAGAACCTCTGTACTAATGCGATTATATAAAATATTGCTTGTGCCTTTAGGTCAAAATCATGTCTTAAAAAAAGTTATACAAAATAATAAAAACATTTTTTTTCATTAACAAGGTATAATAAATCATTTTGGACTGCAACTAATTTTTTATTATATTTTTCAATTTCTTTTAAAAAAATATTTTATATAATATTTTCATGATTTAAATTTTTTCTAGTAGAATTATTCAATTTATTGAAATGCCAATATTGTTTAAATGACAAAATTCCAAATGATTATATTTTAAATAACTGATTATATTATATTTTAAGATACATTTGTTAATAAAATGAAAATAAAAGTTATTCAAAAACATATATTATACCGAAAACATAAAATTATTTAATAATTATCTTTTAAAGTAATCAACAGTATTTACGAGTGTTTACTTCACATGAGATAACTCATCTCATATAATATAAGTCTATAAAATATTTAAGAATTAAATATAAAAATAAAATCATAAGTAATGAAATAGGTAGAGATTAAATTATTCTAAGTAATCTTAGTAGAGTTATTCCATTTGATAATTTTATATATAATCCATAATTATTTTTTTTTTTTAATATATAGATCAAATCTATAAATTTTGATAAAATGTTAAAACTGAATATGAAAACATTCAATAATTATATTATTGAAATTTAATATGCATAAAATTAGTTTAATAAAATAACTCTATCTAAAATAATTCTTTTTCCTTAAAATAAAGACCCAAATAATTGTAAGAGACCCGTTTCTCATCTCTTCTCCCTTCAACGATTGGTCTTCTCTACCATCCAAAAGAAGAATTTCGATTATTTTTGCTGAGTGGCTGGGCAACAAGCCCCAGACCAACGAACTAATATATTATGGATTGCAAATTAAATTGTTTACAATATCATCCTCCATAATGGAGTTTAAAGAAAAAGCAGGAATTGGAAAGAATATAATACAATCCCAGCAAAGAGATAGACCATGCTTGGCAAAACTGTCAGCCATAATGGAGTTTTTTTGGGTACATATTGTAATCTTTTTTTGGTATATATATAATAGCAAAAGCTGGAATTCAAGAGAAGAAATTCGATTTGGTTTCTCCTTATTTTGTACTTCTATTATTCATCACTTTATTTATTTTTAGACAAATTATATTTTTGTTCCTAAACTTTTATCAATTTTTGCTTTTAGTCTCAACTTTTATTTGACTAGTCTTAATCTTTAAATATTATTTCCATTTTGATTTTAGTCCTTGTTAAATTTCTTTGATAAATGACAATGTAATAGATACTTTGTGGCAGTTTGTTTTTAAAACCGCCAAAAATTGTCTCGTAAAACCATTTAAACTTGTTTAACCGAAAAATTTGTCTTGTAAAACCATTTAAACTTGTTTAATCATTTTTTTTTTACTTTTAACCATAAAAAATTTCTTTCCAAAAGAAAAAAAAAAAAAACTATATTTGTTAGTGAAGAAAAGAACTATATTTGAATCCCCTCCACTGTTACTTTGCAATTAATTGCAGTGATGGACGCCTAAATGGGCACAATTCCCTTGTTTTTAGACCTAAAAAGATAAAACCTTGACTCCATGAATCCCGTCGAGCATGTTCCTGTGGCGGTTGGAGACATTTCTCAAGAATTAGGAAAGAATTTTCTGATAGTTAAAAATCTTCAGCAACCTTCACATCATAATTTAACAAAGAAACTTAACAATATAGACTAAAAAAATTGTTTAGGAATCAAGACAGATAAAATAAAAATTTAAAGATTAAAAGTAAAAATTGATAAAAAAAAAAAAAATAGGAAACAAAAACATAATATGTCCTTTATTTTTTTTTTCTCCCAGTCCAAATCACAACCTTCCACATCACAATCGCTCTCCATCTCACCTTTCGAGACGTAATTTACAATTGTAGTTCTTTGAATTAAAAGACCTTAGATTTTTATTCAACTAGCGTTACATGTGCGCACGGGTAACTCGACAGCTTTTACATGTTTAATTGAAAATTGGATCGATATCAACAAAAATATTTGTGAACAAAGTTTAAGCCCATTGCCTCGCTGATTCTACCATAAATATTGAAATATATATTAAATTTATTAAGATCATTGTTGTAAAGGAATCAATATTTATGTGGTGGGTATACTATTTACAAAAGTTTAAACTATTTTTCTTGTGACTAGTAAATACATAATAATAAGATGAAAATCTTTGGACAAGAGTAAATATGATTCAAAAACTTTATTTTATAAAATATGATATCATATAAAATAAGAGTAATCATAGATGAAATTCAAATTTAGTATATTATCAACTATAATAAAAGGACAGGCGTGATAAACTATTTTATATATAATAATAATAATATAGTATTATAGGATAAATTAATCTAATAAAGACATTCAAATTGATCAAATTATTTTATAATTTAGAAAACAAAATTAAAACCAAAAAATAAAATAATTAAAAGAATAAAAAATATTTAAATCTCATCCAAATCTATAATTATTTAAAATAAAAAATGTATAAGGAATGATTATGAATAGATATGAGTACATGACAACTTGCGAAGGCAAAAATATATGCATAATTTTCGTCCGCATCTCCATTCCAACTTAAGAAAATTAAAAACCAAAAAATAAAATAATTCAAATATTAAAAAATATTTAGTCTTATCCAATTTTATAATTGTTTAACAAAATATATATATATATATATATATATATGATATTTGTGAATATACATGACAACAAACAAGATGAGGATAAATATGTTCGTTCCCCATCTTCATCCCTGATATATGTTAGAAATAAAAATTTGAACTCACTTCTACCCGGGTTCAGGTTAGCTAATATCTTCTATATTCTCATATTAGTCCACTAAAAATATCACTACTTTAAATACTTTGAGAAAAAAAAATTTAAAGTTTTTTAAAATACAAAAAAAGTAAGAGTATTCAAATAAAGAAAATATATTTGATTATAATCACTCGATTATTTCTTATTTTATTTAAAATATTTATAAAATAGTATGAGAAATTGATTTTTTTACTGCATGAGAAACTGATTTTTTATTTTTTTAAAAGATTTAACTTACTTTATATTTAAATCTTTTTATAAATTTTAAATGTGAAAAAATAAAAGCATTCAATAATTTTATAATTACACTCTGAAAAATATTAATTTTTATAATATTTTATTTTATAAATTATAACTAAAATTATAATTAATTTAATTTAAGATATCATTTAGTAAGTAATTTAAAACAGTTTTTTTTATATATTTATAAAAAGGATGTCCCAAATCTATATGGGAAGTCATCATGATCAACTATCAAAATGGTTTAAGCACACCGTGTTCAAGCATACCAATAGTGCCACTATCAGTCATCAATAAAAGAGTGCATGCTGATATTAATTCAAATTCTTGTTCAGGTTTCAAGTACACATATAACAAAAAACATAAACTTAATACAGAGAGTTAGTCCAGATCCATTCTCCTCAAAAATATAAAAAATCATGAACAACACAAGTACACGACCTCAGTAAATGATAGACTTATCAGCTTGTGTCATCAACATTGTTTGATACAATTGTAGACGAAGAAGCAGATGCAGATGTGCAGCCTTTATTACTATTTGAATCATTGTAATCAACATAAACGGAATTTTCTTTCCAATGAGATTATGATTATAAAACAACATGCGCAAGTTCTCTCAAGTTGGATCATGTCAATATCAACAACACTTTTAACCTAAATTAATTGGAATTAATAGTAGATGAATCCAATGATAGATCGAAAAAAATATATAGAAAGAAAAAGGGTGAGGAGAAGAAAAAATGGAAATAATACAAAAGAAAAAAAAAACTAAAATAAAAGAGGAATGAAATGAAGAGGGGAGAAATAAAGAAGAAAATAACTAAAAAAAACGATTGGAACATAAAAATATTAATGGGTTTAACATTCCACCAAGTTTATAACTTTTTTTCACTCCGTCTTAAGACATGCGTTCGTCAATCTATATCTCACTCCATAGGTCTTGTTTAACTACCTTTTCACATATAAGTTTCAATCGACCTCTACCTCTCTTTGTGTCGAACTCTTGGTAACAAACTCATATTCTTACTGGAGCATCCAATGGTCATCTCAAAACTTGTCCAAACCACCTCAATCTACGTTTCCTCATCTTTTCACACACCGATATCACTGTTACTTTTCGTCGAATATCCTCATGTTTTATCTTATTCATTTTCGTATAATCACACATCCACCTTAACATCCTCATTTTTGCTACTCCTATTTTATGTTCATGTTGTCTATTTACTGGCCAGCATTTCACTCCATATAACATTGTTAATCTTACAATTGTTCTATAGAATTTTCTCATTTTAACTTAAGGAGAATTTTGCTATCAAACAAAAACTCCGATGCACTCTGACATTTCATCCACTCTGCTCTGATTCTATGATTTATATCCTCATCAATCTTACCACTTTTTTGCAAAATTGATCCCAATTTAAAAATATCTTTTTTGGATACCTCTTAATCAAGTAAATGCACTGAAGTTGGATCCTGTATCATAATAAAATTTTAATGTTCAGAAAACAGACATAAGATCTATCTTAAGTTTTTAAATAATTTTAGTTTTTGACAATGTAAGTCAAATTTGTAGATAGACAACATAAAATGATATAAGTTTTCCTTTAAAGTATATACCTGAATATTGAAAATAACATCTTGGCATTCAAATTTTTAAAAGTATACACTCCTCCTACTTCTATATCTAGACGCAGCGGATTGAAGATATCTTCTTTGATACAGGCCTATATTATACTGTCCTGTTTCACACATATTAAGATGCCATAAAAGTCTTATGTTATTGTCAACTCAAACTGTGTTATTTATTTTCAATACATAGACAGTTCATATTATGCAATGTTGCAGTATGTATGACACTAACAGCCATGGGCGGATCCAGCTTATGAGTTGGGGGGCAGTGCCTCCTCTAAATTTTTCCAATAAATTTTAATATACCTTTAACACTTATTTGTAGTACTTGCTAATTATTTCAGTACTTGTTACTTATTTTCATTTGTAATTCATGCATTAATATTTGTTTATAAGGAGATTAAAGTCATTGTTCTTCATTGAAATAAGAAGTACAGTTTAACCATATGTATTTTGTAGAAATATTTTTGTCTATATTGTAACAACTCATATTCAAAGATCTCTGAAATGTCATCGGAAGTTACAATAAGTTTTTTTCATTGTTGTATTCAATCTACAACAGTAATTTGATCTGACTATTTGTTTGTTTCTTTAGATTATGGTTTATAATTGTTTGTTCCTTTAAATTTTCTTTACGAAAAAAAATTTTCGGAGGCGCTATTCCCGAACCCCAGTCATTAAATGTGCGAACATAAATAAATTTTCTTAGATCTACCATTAGTTGTCCCTCCTTAATTATTTTTCTAAATCTGCTACTGCTAGTCACCTACATTTACTCATATTCATGATAATGTGTAAATTGATTGATTAATTGTCAGACTCGTTTAGATTAAATTTCACTAAGTAACAGTTTAAGAGAATTGTTATACTTGACAACAGATTGAATAAATATGCTATTAATTCGAACCTGGATACAAATCTGATAAAATATAAAGAACCTAGTATCTTAGACCTATAAGATAGCTGGGCGAGGGATTCTATTGCATCCTAATTCTGAAACACCACAGACTAATTTCAGTATTTATAATAAATAAAATATCACTAACTAATTTCAAAAAAACTTAATAGAATTTCAATTAAATTCTGCAATCAGAGACTCTACTGTGCACCATACAATCAATTTTTTTTTATCTGAAATGATAGTTTTATTATAGTGATGTTAGTGTGATAATAGGAAAGTGAAAGCTTAATTCTGAAAAAAAAAAAATACTTCGGAGTCTATAAGGATCATCTTTAAATGGCCATAAGTGTTGTTCAATTTCCTTGTGAACAAACAGTCCACATTTCGATGACCTGGGTCTTAATTGCCCATTTATATAAAGCCAGCTTTATATCCTTAATGCTGATCTATTTCTGCAGAGAGGAACCCATGTAGCTTGCAAATTTACGTACTACGTAGTTCAAAGAAGAAAAGAAATCCAGTTAAGACAAAGTTAAAAGAAAAAAAAAATGATACAGCAAACAAATACATCACGTTTCAGGGGAGTAGAGACAAAGACTTCTTTCCTTATAAATAAAACAAACTCAAAGGACGGGTGCTTTGATGAGAGAGAAAGAAGACATGGGTGTTTATCGGGGAGTAAGGAATGACAAAACCTGTTGGTTAAGAAGAGGCAGTGAATTCTATAACTGAGTTTTATCTAACTGAACATATACCCCGGCTGGTTGACAAAACATTATAGCTAAAAGCAAAGTTGAAAGTCTGAAAGTTGCGTGGAGCTTCTAAATTTGCCTCTGCTGGTTGACAAAACATTGTAGCTAAAAGCAAAGCTGACAGTCTGTCTAAATCAAAATTTAGCAGTGCTTAACACACCAATAATAAAACATCGCCTATGTGTGTTTGCATGCAAGGCCTGTGCCAAGCTAGGAGAAAGGAGAAGGGTTAGCGTCAGGGATTGCGAATCGGCCGTAAAAAAATCGTTTTTATGTGATGAACCTTTATGATATTTTGTTGGGATATACCCTTCATAGTGGCACGTTATATTGGGCCTCGGGTGTATCGAAAAATTAGTTAGGGTCCTTGCCACAAGACAAGGCGCTACATCGATTCCGGGAGTAGTAATAAGTGAGCTAGGGTCCATGAAAAGGAAGGCACCATCACCCGAATTTGGTGACAAAAAGGCAAGGGTCCCAACACGCAGATGGACGAGCATGGCGGGCAAACACCGCCCAGGAGTTTAGGATGAAATTGGGAACTTGAAACATAGGAACATTAACGGGTAAATTGAGGGAGTTAGTAGATGTTTTTGCCAGAAAGAAAGTGAATATTGTTTGCTTGCAAGAAACTAAGTGGGTTGGAGAAAAGGCCAAGGAAGTGGAGGGCACCAGTTTCAAGTTGTGGTATACAGGTACAACCAAGAGTCGTAATGGGGTTTAAATTATGATCAATAGAAATTTCAGAGATAAAGTCGTTGATATCAAAAGGAAATGCGACATAATTATGATGATTAAGCTTGTAATGAGAGATCTAATTTTAAATATCCTTAGTGTGTATGCATCTCAAGTTGGACTACTATCAGATGAAAAGAATCAATTTTGGGAAGACTTGGAGGAGGTCCTGAGAGGGATCCCATGACAGGAGAAGATTTTCCTATGAGGAGATCTAAATGGGCATGTTGGTAAAAACAATTGAGCTTTTGATAAAATTCATGGTAGTTTTGACTATGGGACGAGAAATGAGACTGGAGAAGATGTCTTGAACATTGCACTAGCCTATGCTTTAATGCTAGAGAACACTTTTTTCCGAAAAAGGGAGTCTCATCTTATCACCTATCACAGTGGTCAAAATTGTAGTCAAATTGATTTCTTTATGGTTAGACAGGAAGATAGAAATTTGTACATTGACTGCAAGGTCTACCCTGGAGAATGTGTGGCGATACAACATAAATTAGTAGTTCTAGAGGTTAGGTTCAACAAAGTTCTTAATTTAAGGAAGAAGGCTCAAAACCCAAGGATAAGATGATGGAAGCTAAAGGAGGAGAAACAAATAGAGTTTAAGGAAAACATACACTACTAGAAAATAGGCTTTTAACATCGGTTTTTTTGGGCTTTCAACATCGGTTAAACCACCGACGTTAAAAGTTTCAACTTTAAATCAATTTTTAAAAATCGATGTTAACAAAATTATACAACATCGGTTTTCAAGAAAAACCAATATTGCTTGATGAGAAATAAACTAAAAAATGTAAAATATATATTGATGCACATGATTTAACATCGGTTTTTAGTCAAAACCGATGTTTATGGAGATCAACAACGATTTTTAGTAAAAAAACCGATGATTTATGCACACTAGGTAATTTCTACATCGATTCTGCCAAAAATCGATGTGAAAAAGACACTTCTACATCGGTTTTGTCAAAACCGATGTTGATTAGTACTGACAACATCGGTTTTGCAAAAAAATCGATATAAAAGTGTTTTTTTCACATCGATTTTGACAGAATCGATGTTGTATAGTATCTTTTACATCGTTTAATACATAACCGATATAGAATGTCATCTTTTTAAAAAAATTGGTTTATGCTCTTCATTTCCCTCCCTGTTATATTTTTACACTACATGATAATTCCATCTAAATATTTTATCATTCACCAAAAGATTTTATCTATTATTTATTTTTTATTACCAACTAGGTCTTAAGCACTAAAGAATAAACTAATTAAAGAATAAAAACAAAACCAAATGACGAACTAGAAGCAGAAAGAGCAAGAAATCATGTTACAGAAAATTGGAAGAGTAAGAGATACACAAATAGAAAAATAGTATTCTAATTAAGCAAAGCGCAAATTTCAAACACAGATCTTGGTGCAGTTGGTATTTAGTAAATTCAAAGAAGTAGAAAAAAAGTAGAGAGAGGAGAAAGAATCTGACCTATTTTCATGGCATTGAAAAAAGGGGTGAGATGGTAGTCCAAAATTGAACTACAAGGAGAAATAACTTAAGCAAAATCCCTGCAAGCATTTAACACAAAAGTTTACAAATTGTTGTTTCAGAAACACATTTTGCTAAATAAAAGCAATGGTTAATGCCATACACTACCATTAAGTATCCACATGTACGTTTGTAACCCTCAATTATATGAACATAAATATATCAAATATCAAAGGCAAACCTAAATTGAATTGCTTAAATAAAATACATATAGTACATGACTTAAATTTGACAAATTTAACAGGGTAGCATCTCATCATGCGTATCATTTTTACAAAGGGTAAATACTAATGTATATTAAAGGAGTATGAAATAATTATGAATGAATGTGAAAAATTGCTAGCATCATTAGACATATTATTATAAAAGATTTCAATTCAACTTTTGATTTGTGAGAAGGTTAACCTTATATTTTTTTATCAGCCTTATGTTTCCTTCCATTTCAATTGGTACCAATAGAATTGAAAGGAAAGATGACAAAGGAAACCAAACTAAGTAGATTAAAAAAGCATCGAAGCCTTTTTAATTTCCTCACTATAGCTATATACCCACTGAATACTATATATATTATGTCTTGAACAAGAAGAATCTATTACACACACTTAAGCCAACCCCAAAGAAGCCAAAATAAAAAGTGTTTTCTTCTTGTGTTTATGGCCACTTCCGACTCTGCTAGGCTGAATTTTGCATAATAATAAGTAAAAAAAAAAAAACTTAGTGTTTATGGTCACATGACAACGTCCCAATTTTGGGTCTAGACCCTATTCAAATTTGCTCTAATGCCTAGCCACCCAAATATAAGACACTAATTTCCCAATATATTTACGTGTGTCACACTTGGGAAGATATTGCTAAACTTTATTTAACTAATGTGGAAAAACACTTGGTCAATGGCTTACTTCAAAAGTTAATTCTCCCTTCCCACATATATATTTTTTTAATGAGTTGAATGAATATTGTTTAATTAGAGTGACGTACGTACTCAACTTTTAGTGCCATAAATAACTTTCAAGATTTATTTCTTAATTGAACAAATAGTCAATAGTGCCATTTAATTGTTGTGATCAAATAGCATCACATTGTTGACAGCAAACATTAAAAAAAGAAAAAGCAAAATAATTCTAAGTAAAATTGAAATGTACAATTAAATTTAGTAACTATAATTTTAAACATGGTGAATGTACAATTACTGCATTAATCTCCACATGTGGGCAATTTATCCAAATGCACCAAGGGTCAATTGAAATGCACCAAAAAACCCACCTATATATGTATGTTACTATACTGTTATTAATTCGGATGGATGATCACATGGAGGAGCCACGAGCCCTTTCTGACCCAAAGGGGTGCAATTATGCAAGCTGCAGACAAGTTCCAAAGAGAACTAAGGTCAACTTCAGCTCCTAATAATAATTGAAAACTGCATGTGCGAAAGCAACTTCAATTATTCTTCATTCGCGTTTGTCCTTATATTTATTTAGAGGATCAATTAAAAAAAATATTTAATGAAGGGATATTTTGATACTTTGGGACATCCAACTAATAGTACATATCAGCTTAATATTTTAGGATAAAATGATATTTTTGTTCTAAATACACATGTCAAAATGAGAACTGTAAACTCAAATTTATTTGATTTTATTTTTTTAAATTTTATTTATTTTAATTTTTATATCCCTTATTATTTTTGAAAGACATTACCAAAAAGACCACCTATATATGTCACACTCATTATACCTTTTTTTTCTTCTTTCAAATTGTTTTCCTTTTCCATTTCATCACATCACCGACATATTAGTCACTTATTTCTTTTCTCTTATCATTTATCTTTGGTCTTTATTGGCTCCATCAATTTCTTAACAGTGTAACAGTATTTTATATTAATTTTTTATTTATTATAACACTGAAAAATTTAGGAAGCACTAAATGAATACATAACTTGCTGCATAAAATGATCATGGCGTAGCTGCTTCCTAAACTATTCATGGCCCAGCTGCTACAGTGCTACCTGAGTGTATTGCTGGATGAATTTAATATGATAATTTTTTTATTTATTCAGCAATTGACTATTTTCGCCAACACAGCAAAATGCAACCCCATTAAGATAAATATTTTCAAACTAACCAAAAATAGTTGGTAGCTAACTCTTATAGTTATAGGCATTTAACGAAGGATAATTTATTATATAATGTAGCTCAGTGTGTACTTACTACAATAGACAAATTGATTCAGATCGAGAGTAACTTTGCCTTGTTTTGCTGTATCAAATGATTTAAATAGGTTCCTGCAAGGAATGATAAAAGATCCTTATTGTAGTGAATATAAAATAAAAAACCAATATGGGGTTGGAAAAAATGGTGCCCAGTTACAAACTGTGAACATACCGTGCTGATTGTAAGAATATATAGATTGATATTAACTATTAAGTCATCCAGCCGAAACCTCCCATTTTTACTTTGATCAAAACTCTAAGAATAAAAAGAAATAATTTAGCACAGTCTTCTACATTGCAGTAATGCATACATGAATGCCAATTAAAGTTTACTCTAGGTGGCAAATCAATAAAACAATGACAAATAAATTATGTCAAACACACTGCATTATAAGATTCTTCATGTGACTGCTAATACATATTCAAGCTATCATTCCAAGAAAGGAACAAAAAAAAAATCAGGATATAGATGGTAGTGTAAATAAGAAACTTGCCATAATTAAGTTCATATCTAAAGTATGAAGATATTTTACCTCACAGAGTAAAACGCAGGAGAATCTAGCATGAAACCAATTTTTACCAAAGCCTGGAAACATATTTAGGAATTCATCAAGATGAGTTGAACGAGAGAATCTTATGTGGTATGAGCAGAGGTATGTATACTCTCATCAGTAATATTCTCATATCCTGGAAAAGGAAAAACATATGTTGCAAGGAAACCAATGTAAGAGGAGAACATCCACCAATATACCAACAAAGGACCTAAATATTTTGTTAGTACAACTATAATAATCATCATAATTTAATTGCCTTGAAAAAACCAGGACATTTGAGAGGTCAGGAACAATATATGCTGCTACAATTAGAGCATTCAAGATGCTTAACTCAACAACAAGGTGAATGAGGAGATTGGTTTTAGCAGTCAACATAATGTTTACCTATTCAAGCACCTCCATCTATTTCCAAATGCTTATTTTCTATTGACGCAACACAAAGTTCAAACCAATTGCAGAAATAAAGACAAGTGTGTGTATATATATAATCTGGATCCAATGGGTAAATTATCATTGAAATAGTTTGGCTGCAGAGATGATGATAACTTATGATGACCACAATGTTGACATAGATAATCAATAGCATATCAGAGTTGGTTCCAAAGTATCTCAGCAGTAGATCATAGAACTCACAAGCTAGTCTCATGGATTTCTAATAAGAACGAGACATTCTATTGACAACTGCTTACTTAGCATTAAATGCTAACATTGAAACAAAAATGCCGCAGTTTAGATAAGGAATAGAGAAAACCTGGAAGATCAACGACTGCTCAATCAAGCAAATAAATTAAAATGTGTAAGCACACACGCTTGCTTGTAGAGATGGAGAAAGCATGCCCCGATAAAATGCATTATTAAGCCCCAAATCATCCATTCCAACCTCGTGTATTCTCTCACCCTCCTAGGGTTTCACTCTGCCAATCTCAAAGTCAAAATTGAAGCCTCCTCTGCCTCTCTTGGCAACAAAACCCCACTGCATACCTTTTTGGGCAGAGATCTGCTGCATCGCAAGTTTCAAGAGGTTAAAGGTAGGAGAAGGAGGAGTCGTCGCTGCAGCCACTGTCGTCGATTAAATCTGAATTCTAACCCAGCGGCCCGAGGCGGAGTCCATGGTGGAGGCGTCGGACTCATCGCACTCAGGGATGGTGGAGGTGGCCACGTGGTGGCGGCGCGTGGGGCTGGACGGGGCGGAGGTGGCAAAAAGCGGGTGGCCGAGCGAAATCGGCAGAAGGACCACCGCCGCGAGAGTGAGAGAGCGACCGACAGAAGAACCACCGTCGTGAGAGTGTGAGAGCGAGAGAAAGACTGAGAGAGCACAATCATGAGAGTGCGAGCGAGAGAGTGAGAGAGCTGAGTTTCACGGTCACCACACTAAAAGGTTTGGGGCTAGAATACCTTTTATAAAAGTTACTCCACATCAGTTTTCTAATAAAATCGATGTTATTCACAACAAATTTAGCATTGATTTTTTTTAAAAAAAAAAAACTGATGTTAATAAACTTGTATTAACATCAGTTTTTTTTAAAACTCGATGTTAACAGACTCATGTTAATATCGGTTTTTCAGTCTGTCAACATCGATTTTAAAAAAATCAATGTTAAAAGTGGTTTGTTGATCTTTTATGATATTAAGAATAATTTTTCTAGTAGTGATATTGCGTGAAGGACCGTGAGAGTTTATTGGAGAAGTTGATAAAATATGGAATAAGATGACTACGTGTGTTCAAAATGTGGGAAGGAGGGTGTCATGTGAAAGTAAAGGAAAATAGTTCTTACAAAGAAAACATGATGGTGGAATGGAGAGGTGCAAAAGACTATTAAACAGAAGAAGGAATGCTTTAGATCTTTGCATAAATGTCCCAATAATGAGAATTTGCAAAAGTTTAGAGTAGCGAGGAAAAATGCAAAGAAAGCAGTGCGGGAAGCTAAAGGCAAAGTTTTTGACGATTTGTATAAAAATCTTGAGAGCAAGAATGGGGAGAAAGGTATTTACAAACTTGCAAAAATGAGGGATAAGAAGAGTAAAGACCTCACCCAAGTTAGATGTATCATGGATGAAAATCAAAAACTTTTGGTAAGGGATGAAGATGTAAGTGAAAGATGGCTAAACTACTCTAACAAACTTTTTAATGGGAATGATGGCAAGAGTGTGGTTGATTTAGAGGATGTTTTTTATGACCTGAATAGAAGATTTATGTGCAGAATTAATAGACATGAAGTTAAGGAGACTTTAAAGATGATGAAGAATAATAAAGTTTTGGGACCTGATGACATCCCTATTGAAGTGTGGAGAAGCTTGGGAGATCTGGCAATAAAATGGTTGACCAATCTTGTTAATAGGATTCTTCAAACAAATAAGATGTCAGATGCTTGGATAAAAAGTATGTTTATTTACAAAAATAAGGGAGATATCTAGAATTGTTCAAACTATAGGGCATCAAGCTCATGAGTCATACTATGAAGTTGTGGGAGAGAGTTAACGAACATCGCCTAAGGAGGGAGACCAAAGTTTCCATAAATCAATTTAGATTTATGCTAGGAAGATGTACCATGGAAGCTATTTTCTTGATGAGACAACTAATTGAAAGGTATAGGGAAAAAAAGAAAGACTTGCATATGGTGTTCATAGATCTTGAGAAAGCATATATAGAGTCCCAAGAGAAGTCTTATGGTGGACTCTTAAGAAGAAAAATGTAGCATTAAAGTATGTTAATGCAATCAAGGATATGTATGATGGGGCTACCACATGTGTGAAAACTTGTAATGGAACATCAAGGTATTTCCCTATCACGATAGGTGTTCACCAAGGTTCAACTCTTAATCCTTATCTCTTTGCATTAGTGATGGAGGAACTAACAAAAGATATTCAAGAGGAAGTGCCACGGTGTATGCTTTTTGCAAATGCTATTGTGCTTATTGATGAGACCAAAGATGGTGTTAATAGGAAATTGGAATTGTGGAGAAACACTTTGGAGTCTAAAGGATTCACAATAAGCAAGAGCAAGACGGAGTATATAAAGTGTGAGTTTTTGCGGGTAAGAGATGGTGATCAAGACACAGTGAATCTACTTGGTCAAGAGGTACCCAAGAAAGATGTTTTTAGATACTTGCGATCAATGTTGCAAAAAGGTAGTGAGATTGATGAGGACGTAAATCATAGAATTAGAGCAGGGTAGATGAAATGGCGGAGTGCATCTGGATTTTTGTGTGACCAGAAAATTCCCCTTAAGCTGAAAGGAAAATTTTATAGAACAATTGTAAGACCGACAATGCTATATGAAACAAAATGTTGGCCAACACATAAGCAACATGAGCATAAAATAGGTGTAGCAAAAATGAGGATGTTAAGGTGGATGTGTGAATATACAAAGGTATGTGATGTTGGATATAGGGGGAACATCATGAAGAATGGAAGACTTTGATTCAAGATTGGTTTTCAGCTTTCAACATGCTTGGATGTCTTGAAGTTGTAATTGATTCGAGTGTAAGAGAAAGGCTAATCTGATGATCCATGCATTACATTCACTCATTCATTCATAAATTTAAATGGTTTTCATAAAGAATAACAAAGCTTTTATATTTTGGTTAAGTTTTTAATCTAAGTGAAAGGTTTTTGGAAAAATGCTATTTTCACTGGTTTAATCGATTACCTTACTAATATAATTGATTATTATGTTCTTCGTTCAATCTGGAAAATCTTTATGAACATTGTAATCGATTACCCATCAGAATAATCGATTATTTGGCCTTTGTTTACAACAAAACTGCTATGTTAATGATTTTAATCGATTACTTAAGTGTTGTAATTGATTACATAGTTAAAAGATTATTTTAAGCCTTGTTGTGATAATCGATTACATAGGCTATTTGAGAAAAGTCACTTTCTTGTCTTAATCGATTACCAAATCTTGTAATCGATTACACGTTCATTTTGAAAATATAAGTCTTCTGCTTTAATCGATTACCAAATCTTGTAATCAATTACATAGTGCATTTTGTTATCCTGAAACTTCTGTCTTAATCGATTACAGCTCGGGATAATCGATTATTTTGCTCGTTGCTGAAACCCAGAAACATTCTTGAACAGTTTAATCGATTACATGGTTATTTTAATCGATTACATAAGCGAATTAATTGATTATCAGGCGCGTTTAATCGATTACAATTAGTTACAAATTCTGTTATAAATAGGATTGAAGGCTTGACTTGTTTTCTAACTTTGAGAGATTGTACCCATTCGTATTTCTGAGCTTACACAAGTCTTCTAAGCTTTTCAAAGAGAGTTTCTCAGTGTTTTTTACTTCTTGCTTCATTCAAAATATCAATGGGTCTTTGAATGATTCTTGAGCAAAATTCTTTTCAAGATTAAGGAAAAGCATGTTCTGATCTAGTTTGATACTCAACCTGATTTGGTAATTCATGAAAATAATAGGAATACTTCAACACAACCAAGAGGGGGGGTGAATTGGTTGAACCTTGGTATTTAAAAATTTAATATCAGAGTTTTCACATGATCTTTATCATTAAAAACTTTTGAAAACAAGAATCTTTATGTTCAATCAAATTCCTCTGTCAAGAAAATCAATAGACAAATGAAAAACTTTCTGTGCAAAGAATATGATTCACAAATCAAAGCAATATTGAGATGATGAGAAGAGAATAAAGATCAGCCTTCATTTATACTGATTCACTTAAAACACTATGAAGCTACATCCAGTTTCTTCCACTCAACTCTAGAATGGAGTTCCACTATTGCAAATATTTGTTCTTACAAGTTATTACAAGCCTCTCTTTATCAACCCTAGATAAAGTTCAGAAATCTAAAACACTATTAGATTCTTAGAGACAACCCACTGAGAACACTACTTAGCAAACCCCTAGAGAAACTCTATCTCTAGATAACAAGCAAGAAACCCATTTACAATAGACAAATCACTACAGAAATTAAAAACAGTTTTACAACTTCAAAGATTAAGGAAAGAAGTCACCTGATGATCCAATGAACAATATGCATATGAATGATTCACCAGGTTGAAGAAAGAATAACAGACTCAGAACATCCCTTTCCTCAAGCTTTGAAAACAATTCTTGCTTCACTCAATCACTTAATAACCTATATGAATTTTGGTGAAGGCAAGAACTTTGTGAACCCAGAAAAATCACTAATAGACTGTTAAGAACGCTTATGAATGCTCAGAATTCGAATCTCTCAAGTTGGTAACTCAGCAGAGCAAAGGGTTCTATTTATAACAGAGTTCTAACTGAAAATAATCGATTATATACGCTCCTGTAATCGATTATTTCGCATATGTAATCGATTAATCCAAGAATGTAATCGATTAAAGTGTTTAAGATACGTTCTGGGTTTGAGTTATGAACATAATAATCGATTATTCCCTCACGTAATCGATTAAACCAAGAAGCTCTACATTTTCTAATGCACTAAATAATCGATTACCACTCTTAGTAATCGATTAAGTCAGCGAGCTTCATAAAGCAGTTTGTACTAAGTAATCGATTACTGTTTCTAGTAATCGATTAAACTCGCCAAGCTTATTTTATACAAACATAGTATATAATCGATTAAGGCAGAGAGCTCTATAGTTCAATTTTAGCCTAGGTAATCGATTAATCGGATATGTAATCAATTACATTGTTCTTAGAAGGTTTTCCAGAAGGCACGAAGAACAAAATAATCGATTCCTACCTATCTGTAATCGATTAAACCAGCATAACCTTATTTTTCCAAAAACTTGGTTTTAATCTTGCCTTAATTATCAATTGCTTTTATATTAACACTCAATCTTACAATCCTAAATGAATGATATGAATGATATGCACACTGGATCATCAGAAATAGCTTCTTCCCTTTACACAAATCACAAATTGATTTCCAAATCTTCAAGGCATGTTGAAGGCATGTTGAAAGCACAAAACATCTGAGCTTGAGCTTGATTCTTTGTTCATCTTCAAGTGACTCCTTTTGATTCAACAATTCATGTGCATGACATTCATCAGGTTGTCTTTCTCCTTAATCTTTGGGTGTAAATTTGGTTCTGAATTCTTATTGTATTTGGCTATTGTAAAGTGGGTTCTTTTTGCTTGGTTTTAGAGAAGGGTTCTCTAACTCAAGAACAGAGTAATGTTCTCTGGTTCTTGCTCCTTAGATTTCCAATAGGTTTTAGATTTCTATTCTTTATCTAGTGTTGATAAAGAGGAGGTTTTTGTAAAAGCTTGTAAGAACAAAAATTTATAATAGTGGAACTCTAATCTAGTGTTGATTAGAAGAAACTGGATGTAGCTTCAGTTGTAAAGTGAACCGGTATAAATTGCTTGTGTCATTGATTCTATTTCTCCATCTCGCATCTTATTCATTGATCTTTGATTCTTTGATTCATATTCATTGTTCAACAAGTTTTGTTTTGATCTATTGATTTCTTGGGCTGAGACATTTGATTGAGTAAACAGATTTCTTGTTTTTGAAAGTGATAAAGATCCTGAACTCTGATTTGATTTTTAAAATACCAAGGTTTTAACCAATTCACCCACCTCTTGGTTATTGTGAGTATTCCTATTATTTTCATGTGAAAAGATGAGGGAGCATAGATTGAGGTGTTTGGGCACGTTATGAGACGGTCACTGGATGCACCCTAAGAACAAGAGTTTGTTACCAAGAGTTCGACACAAAGAGAGGTAGAGGTCGACCAAAACTTACCTGGGGAAAGGTAGTTAAACAAGACCTAATGGAGTGCGATACAAATTAGTGGACGGTATGTCTTAGGACAAAGTGGAGAAAAGCTATAAGCTTGGTGGAGGGTTAAACCCATTAGTAGTTCTATGTTCCAGTCATTCCCTTGTTTTAGTTTTTTTCCTCTTCTTTTCTCCCTTCTTCCTTTCATCCCACTTTTATTTTAGCTTTTTTTTTTCTCTTTTGTCTTATTTCCACTTTTTTTCTTCCCTTCTCCCTTTCTCTTTCTTTGTCCCATTTTTTATTTATCATTGGGTTCATCTACCACTGACCCCAATAACTTAGGTTAAAGGTGTTGTTGATGTTGATGTTAACACACCAATAAAAACAAAGATACAGTTGGTAAATCCCTCTACAAATTCAATTTAAATGTTTCATAAGACAATCCATAACTTTTTTTCTAGAGGAAAAGAAGACAATCCATAACTCAAGACCAAATTGAACACTCCTTAAGACACAAAAGAAGACAACAAACTGAACATCCCTATTTGTATTATTATCTCTGCTTCAAGTGTAAGACATTTACATAATTTCCTTTTTTGTATGTCAAAAAGAAACTAATTTGAAGCTGCAATAGGTTGCTAATTTCCTACTACACAAACACTTTTGAACATCAAAGCTAGTCAACCTTCTGTTGGAGCAACAGTGCATTCCTATCAGACATTAAACTCATTAAGAAGGCATTAGCTCCTACTAATCATAAACCCATATCTATTTCAATAGTTGCACAAATTTCAACATAAACAATTACATTAAATTAAATAAAGAATACAAATTAGAGATCAAACTGACAATGAGTATCAATTTCAAATTATATGACCAACTTAACAATAGAAGTTTCACTAAAATAAATAGGGATAGGGATGCAATAATATAAGTAAATGTTAAAAAGTTATTACTAATTTTTGCAAGATCAAAATGCTTCAAAAAGAGAAGATGAAAAACCCCAAAGAAAAGAAATGGAGCAGAAACGAAACTTACTCACTACATACTGTTGCATTTGTGCAAAAGAGAAGATGAAGATGGAAAAGGAACAAAAACACTAGCTACACACTATTAGCCTCAAACACATAAACAAAAAAAAAAGGAAAGGAAAAATACCTACCCAGATTTTGATTCATGAAATGAAGAACAACAAAAACCTTAGAATATCAACAAAAGGCACACAAAAAATTGGGGCAAGGTAGCAAACTTAGCAGTAACCTTGAGTTTAAAACACACTTAAAAAAATCAGAATACGAAAAAAAAACATACCTTAAGTAGACTGTTTGAGTTTCGAAAACTCATAAGATGAAAATGAATTGTGGAATGAAGAAGATGAAAATGGGAAAGGAATGCAAATAAAAGTTACCAACATCAATGCGTGAAGAGAAGCAGGAAGATAGAAGGATTGAAATTGAAAAATGGAAAATGCACCTTTGACTAATTTGATTTGGGCAGAATGGAGCAGAGAGAGAGCACAGTTCTAGAACCCTAAAAAATTTTGTATATAAAAAAAAGAAGGTAAAGGGATTTTGTTAGGCAGGAAATTTTTTTATAAGTGTTTGACACTTATCTTCCTTTACTACCAAATACAAAAACAGATTCAGAAAAGAAATGGGAAGAGGAAGATGAAGCAGAAAGAGAAATAGGAGGAAAGAGTGAAATGGAAAAGTAGAAAAGAGCATAACAACTTTTTTTCTTTGAGGCAGCACAAAGTTTAGAATTGAAAGAGAAAAAGAGAAAAGGGAAGGGGAAGAGAAAACACCCAATGATTTGACAATACACCAGCATAAGCTTCTCTCACACACTTTGACGCTTTGTTTTAAACCATTGGATCAAATTAAAGAGAAGTAATCAATGGTTCAAACTAGGAGTAAAAAAAGGCTAGAAAAAATTAAAGAAAAAAAGGTCTAAAGTTATGTCAATAGTAACCTAACATGTCAGGATATTTGCTCTAATCAAAATTAATAGTGGCATCTTTTACAACACATTCCTAAATGTGATTTATTATATTTTAAACTTATTATTTGGGTAACACCTCTAATATTGTGTTTTATTATTTTTAAAATTGCATAAAAGGGTTTTTTTAAAAAAAAACACATAAAGCATTTACTTTTCTTTTTTTAATGTGATTTGTTTGTCACTTTACACAACCACATTAAAGTTCATGTTTCTATTACTTTATTGTACGATAATTAAGCCTAAGTTAATAGTTAAATGTTTTACTTATTTTACACGAGTCTTTTAGAAAATGATATCTAAACTTATCCATTTGTATTACTTGTTAGACTAATGCACTTGTCAAATTTTTCCTAACACTCCCCTATCATGTGAATTACTCAGCTCCCTAATCATTCTAAACACATCATGTTACATATATAAGGAATTAAGATAAAAAAGACAAACATAACAAAACTACAATTAAGTATACAAAAAGAATACAATACCAAGACAAGACATGGGAAAAAGGGTATCATATGACGGTCTTGACAATTAAACTACATACAATTTCAGAGATTTCAAATCATCAACAAGGATAACCCTTTGATCAACGATAAACTTGTACCTCGAATTCTGACAAAGTCAATCATGTTTGTGATCCGTGGATTCACGCCCTTGGTCGATGACAAACGTAAAAGATTAAAAAATCCCTCTTTATATACAAAATCAAAGTTCCTTAACCCCTAAAATCACATCGTTCATGTATGAAATGTATAATAGAGTTCTCAAACAACAAAGCACCCACACACAAGTCAACGAATATACATTCATACAAAACACCATATTTTCTAAATCTTATCATTGCATACTTATACAACACATATGAACAAGATGAACCAAACCATACATTGGGAAGAACAAAAAACATACTATGGAGTGAATTAAAGGAATCCATATATTCATGGGAAGGGGTAGCATGTAAGGGGTTGCACTCACTTTCCCGTTTGTATCCAAAAGCCGAACATATCTCGTGTTTAAATAAGTAGGAAAGGCATACATGTTTATATCAACAAAAAAAAGAAAGAAAAAACTTTTTTAACATAAACAACATCTTGAGTATAAATCTCACCAAAGGCAAACTCATTATCACTCAAGGGTCATCACCTTAATCAAACAAACATACATTGTAACATTCTACATACAATACATGCATTTAAGGTGAGGACAAGGAATTTGGAGGCAACTCTGCATCGTCTACACATAAGAAAATAAAATGTTCTCCAAAGACATGTATACAACAACAAGGTTCATGGGCGATGACTCTTGATGCGTAAAATATGTTTGCACAAGGACAAATGTACGTTACATAGTAGTGATAGTGGACTGAAACTCCGGATATCGAACCCTTGAGATCAATTGTGTTCCCAAATAGTTAAAATTATTAAAATAAATAGTTGGAGTATATTAAGAAGAGATTGAATTATTTTTATGATTTTAATTTTAAAAGAAAACAAGTAAAATAAGGTAAACAAGAATTTTGAGTGATATTTAAAGTGACTGAGGATTATGGTTCACTAGTAACAATTTTCCTGTAACCTTATTCCTTAGAAATTCTTATCCCAAGTTAATTACGAATTCCCAAAGTCACCTAAAGCCTTTAATCTGGATCAATAGATGCTTTTGCCTTAAATCGATACTCCAATGATCATGAATGTATCAAATTGAGACAAAGGATAAAATAAAGTCTACGGATGGATGACTAATTTAAATATAAAATAATCTATTGGATATTACCCAAAAAGTTTGATCATGTAGTTCGATATAAAACATTCACTACCTAGATTCACCAAATACACGTGGATGATCACCATTGTATATTCGATTAAGTTGCGATTGATCATGTCTTAATTGTCAATAACAATAAAGTAGAGAATTAATTAACATAAAGCATTGAGGAATTTAATTAAGAACAAAGGAAGAAGTACAATTGGATAGTTACATCATAACCCTCGGACTAGGGGAGGCTGGTTGCTTATGATCAAAGCAAAACTAGAATTAGCATAGACATATCAGTAGAGAAGGAACAATGATCACGATCCATCCTCATAGTGTTTCCCATGCCTCAGAAACACTTAATAACCTTTCTAAGCTCTCAAAAACATAAACTGTATGATGAATTTCAAATCTTCTCATGTAAGACTCCAACTTCTTTTTTATAGACTCCTAAAGATAATTACTTTAATTAGGCACACTATAGATAGATATTCTAATATGATCTCTAAAGATAATTACTTTAATTAGACACCTAAAGATATATTTCTTAATTAAGCTCATTACGGTTATGGTGATATCCACCATGACTTTTATTGGAATTCTGGCGTTGAAGCTTGAGATATTATGAAATGATGAGGGCCTTTGTGATTGACCATGACCCTCATGGTTGACCATGACCATTGTTGGAAGTTATGACATTTTGGGACGTCACAAATTGATAGCGGCCCTCATAATGTTGACCATGGCCCTCTTGGAGTTTACCACAACTGTTACAAGTGAAAATAGTATTAGATCTTCATGAAATTATGCATTTCCCAACTTTTCCACTTGATTGAGCGGATGTACTTTTGTAAAGTAAAAATTAATGTCCAAACATGAGTTCTGCCAAGAAAATACATGAAGTAGCACGAAAAAACTCACATAAAAATCACTCAAATTATGATTTATCAATTTTATATTTCAATTTTCACAAGCCATAATGTCCTACTCACATTTCACAAAGTATTAAGGTGGCCAATTCTCAACAGTTCATGACAAGGCAACTACGACCTATGGTAAAACAAACACCCAAAATACTCAACACACTTCATATATTACATACAATCTCACAATGAATACATAGGAAAATATAGGAGACACGTAACACGAAAGTTTGTATGATAAACAAAACAAGATTCAAAAACCTAAACAAGGTCAAACCATTGAAAACAATGATACAAAGGGACTAAATTGGGGTATTAAGCCTTTTTCATAAGAATACAATTTGAATATGAAATGAATAAAAACAATATTTAGCTAAATTTAACTTTAGGATTAAGAAAATATTTAGTCACTATAAGAAATGTGTAAAATAGTGTCCAACAAGTAGCGTCAACTTTGATGCAACCGTTCATATCCATTTAATATTTTTTTTAAATGGTGAATACAAAGTGTTGGTTGAAGCCTATGCTAATGTTAAGGCGTGATAAATACAAAGTGTTGGTCGAAGTCAATGCTACTTGAGTAGTGTTTCTTTTGGTGTTTCTTTTGGTGTTTCTTGATTGATGTGTGTTGCATCTGCACATAATTGTTCTTGCACGCTCCCAGCTATATATATAACACCCCAAATTTCGAGTTCTAGGGATATAACTTAAGGAGAACCCTTATGCTATATTTTACTGTAAATCCTTGTTGTTATTATTTGTTTGTTATCAGTTTTGTCCTAAGCATATACCTATATTGTAATAGTGTATGTACCTATATTATTATTTTTTATTATGATTGATATTGATATTATTATTGTTGTTGTATTTATTATTATTGTTATATTGTTGTTATTATTATTGATGTTGTTGTTGTTGTTGTTAGTAAATGTGGTTATGACATTATGGTTTTACTGTCTATGTTTATTGTTGTAGTTGAGGTGCTCTATTGTTACAAATTAGTGAGAATATGATGATTTGGGCCTAAGAGAATGTTTAAGCCCAGATAAGGGGACAAGCCCACTCAAACCATTTATAAGTGTTATGAGAAGGGTAGAGTAAGGCATTAGGTTTCATTTTGGGAGAAATAGAGACAAGAGAGAAAATTGAAGAAGAAGAAAAAGAGAAAGAGAAAAGAAGGAGAAGGAACTTTGAGGCTCAAGAAGGAGCTCTCCTTCGTACCTTGATATAGGTGAGTGTTCTTCCCCTTGTCTTCCTTAACCCTTCATGGTTGTTGAGTTAATATTTTTTCCCTTTCCCTCCTTTTTCTACCCTAAGTTAGGGTTTGATGTGTTTTGGGTTGATTATGAGAAATTTGAGGCTTGGTTATGTTAATTGATTGATTGAGTTATCTTGTTTGGATTGCAATTTAGTTTTCCCCTTTTTATGTTCTTGAAAATTAGGGACTTAGGTATTTAAATTTAAATGAGGGATTGATAATTCGTGATTTGGGGTTTTGGTGGTGCTTGATCTTTCGCCGCTTTTTGATATCCTTTAATTTGAGTTAAGGGTTTTTGTTGTTAGTATTCCTTTTGATCTTTATATGGCGTGTTTTGTGGTTTAGGAATCCATTGTCTTGTTAAAAGTAAAGTCTTTTATTTCCATGTTTGTCCTATGTCACGAACGTGATCCACAAATATGTATTTTAGCTCTGAAATATGTATGTGTGTCTGTGTGTGCGCGCGCCTTCCAAATATATGTGTGTGGGGGTGACTTTTAGAAGTCATAACATTACAACAAAACATCTTCTTACATTTGTCATGATAATAAAGATATGATTTATTTCCATGTTTTCATATACAAGTTTGTTTAAGAACGCTAATGAGTTATCCATTATGTCTAGCAAAAAGGTTGCTATTGTTGTGTTCTCTCCCATGAACAAGCCTTACTCGTTCAGCCACGCAACTGTCACTACCTAATTTCTACAACAAGAGCTTAAATCAAGCAAAGTACTCCAAAGAGGCCCCTCATTTGATGTTGCTAAGATTGACCAATTTAATCTACAACTTGTTGAAGTGATGAATCAGTTGCATGAGGATGAAAAGAAAAGTGTAGGGCTTGATGAAGCTATCAATCAACAAAAAGGGACCCAACTCCTTACACGTGAAAAATCACATGATTCTCTTGCAGAGCTCACATTAAACGTGAAAAGTCAACTTAGTGATATCGAGACTGTAGAAACATTGATACTCTTTTCAGAAAAAGGAGTAGAATTTTCTGCTGCCCAAAAGAAAAAGAAGCAAAAATTTATGTGACGTAGCATGTAAAATGTTTGCATTAGTTA
Organism: Glycine tomentella; assembly: GCA_007407185.1. Taxonomy (NCBI): domain Eukaryota; kingdom Viridiplantae; phylum Streptophyta; class Magnoliopsida; order Fabales; family Fabaceae; genus Glycine; species Glycine tomentella. Next base: position 219,831 of record PYAF01003252.1, on the reverse strand, counting down.
ATTCCTCTTTACCATGAAACTTTATTAGTGTCCCTCGTACTTATAATTAGAAGGAGGGAAATGGCATGAGTGGTGGAATATAGTTTCCTTTTTTAGGTGTATTCAAAGATAATAATATTCGAATCCAAACTAGATTGAAGCAAATTGAGGTAAAAAAAGTATTCTATTTAGACTTATTTTTGTAGAATTTAAAATAATATGTTAAATAGTTCTCTTGCTTGTTTTAATCAGTTTTGATATTTAATTTGTGGATCAATTCTATATACATTATTTTTACACTAGAAATGATATCTTACTATGTTGTTTTTTACATTAAGCACTTCTTCGATATCAACATCTTCAAAGGTTTAGGTCTGAACATTCAGAGCACCTTGTTGGCATGTGGCATTTATGGCTACTTCAATGAACCCCAAATTATCTACCCATAACTCATAAGAATTTGTGGAGGAATGTTGAGTTCAAAGATTGGAAGACCATACTATCCAAGCTCCTCAGACAGAAGCCAGTCTTTTCCATGGAGACCATTGCACAAGCAATTGGGTGCATAAGAGATGGGACACTTATCATGAGCACTGGGAGAAAGCTTATGAGGGTCATGTTCCACAAACCCTCTACAAATAGAATTACAAGCAGACTAATGGAAAAAAGAAGGTCTAGTAGAACCAAATGTGTGACATGGCCAAGGTATGGTCAAACATCATCCGAAAGTGTTTTATGAACAAGTTAGGGTCCAAGGACTGTATGTCTGACATGCACAAGTTTGTCCTTTTTCATCTCATCGGTCTAGTTCTATTTTACCTTCCAGACACCATTTACTTCAATATTTCTGAGAACCATGAAGGCTCTTGGTGGATCAGATGACATCTATTATGTTTCCCTTATTAACAAACCACTAAGGAAGCATAATGTCTACCATGCATATACTCAAATGGACGAGGAATACAAGCATGAGATTGTTGTCAAAGGTTCCATCATTGCAAGACAACAATACTTCAACTCTGTGAATATAAAGGCAATGAAGGTGGACATCCAAAGAAATTGAACAATTCCTCTAGTGGACGAGGAGGGTATAAAAAAAGAAGGGAAAGGAAGCTTGCCATTGTTGTTCATGAAAAAGAGCAAGCTCTACGATCCTTTAGTGTTACGAACAAAAATAAAATAAAAATGATGGACCAACATAATGGAACCAAGACAAGCTCAATAGGAATAGGAAGAAGAAGGGTTTCTCACCAATGAAGCAAGAACGAAGAAAAGGCATGAGAAGACCTTAGTGTCTAATCAACCTTATTCAGTGGCTGCTTGTCCAAAGACTGCTCCTATTAGGAGAAGTCCAATGAAGCAACAAGAGAAGCCATCCAAAACTTAAATGTTGAGGGATATGAGTGAAACAAAGGACGAAGCTCCTCTCCTCATCCTTAGGAAGTGCAAGAATGAGAACAAAACTTCTTTTGTTGTCAACAAGAAGTAGAAGGTTGAGAAGCAACCCAAGAGCAAGGAACATGTACTTACTTCTGAGGTTCCTAGAAGAAGGAAGACTAGGGCAATTTGTCTGAGCAAAGGCTTTACCCAAAAGGAAGTAGGTTTACCACTCCCATTTAATGGATCAAGTACTTCTAATAGTGAAGTTGCACCCTCACCACAACAACCATCAACGCTTCTTGAGTCCAAGAAGTGTCCACCTCCATCCCCCATTAATCTCTCCAAGTTCAAACCTCTTGAGTGGACCAAGATTCATAGGTTTTTGTATTGTCTTGTTATCAACTACTTGAGTTGGAATTGGATAGCCATTAACAACAGCTTGCCATATACCCCTATTAACCTATTCCATAAAAATCTTCATGTGAACCTTCCAAAAAGGATATTTCACACCACAGAACAATGGAGGCTTCTTAATTGACACACCTACGACAAATGATATTTGATTCCCAACCATGAACAAAATTTTGACAAAAATCTTGATTACCTCTACCCTAGCTCTAGATACCAATTATTAGCTGGACTAGGAATCTAGAAAGGGGGATTTGAGTAGATTCCACAACTTTTGAAATTTTCTCGATGAAATCAATTCAACCAAAATACCTTTTGAACAATCAAGGTTTTCCTCAAAATCTTTTATCACAAGAATAAGCTTGCTTAAGAAAAATAATCACTTTTTGTTCAAAAAAATAGAATATTAATGGCACATCTAATTACAAGATCAAATACCAACACAACATAATATCAAGAACAACTCAATAATAATATGAATGATAAAGAGAATAAAGACAAGTGATTATACAGGTTCAGTTCTTAAGAGAACATACATCTAATTTTCTCTAAGAACCCTTAGAATAATCACTATAAAAAATCACTTTACAAACACTATGCACAAGCAAATCTCCAAAGTAATCTAATCCCTTAAACCATATAAGAGAAAAACTATGAGTTAAACCCTTCAACTAAACACCTTTCTTGGTAACCCTAACCAAGATAAAAAAAACTAAGATGAAAAAATAAGGAATGGAATGAAACACCGTGTTGTGTATGTAACGACCCGCCTCGTCGCTACGACATCACAAACTCTAGATCGTGCAATATCAATTTTAATATGAAAACTCCATTAATTTGATTATGAAAATGATAGTAAATTTTTTCGCAATAATACCATTATTATACACATGATACAATTACATAATTGAATACACATGTATGCATATATTGAACCAGTACATATCATTTACATTTCAACACTTAATTTGATTTTACATATATTTACACCTGGAATCTTACATGACCAACAAAAGAGAATCGAAGAACTAACTAAGAAAGAGTTGGTTAACAAAACACAACTCTTTCCGAAAAAGAATTCTAACGTCATCACGTCGGCTTGGCGACTCCAACAAAAAGAATCTCCCTCCAAGGTCACCTACTGCTGCTCATCTGCTCCCACGAACGAAAGTTCGTGATCATCACAGGTACCAACCACACGGTACAATAAATGCAAGGGTGAGTTTATTATATAAAACCAACAAACATCATATAGCAATAATTGGGAAGAAAACAACATTACCCACCACAATCATTAACAAAAATCCATGATTCCAATACACTCAACAAACCAATCATCCAATGCATTTCACAACTCAAACAATCATGCATAGAATGATGCATGCACCTGACTCATCTATCAACATGCAATGTGGTACCATCTCCGGAAATAGCCTCTCACAGGAAAAATGATTCACTGCCTATCAGGGCCACCCTGTCGTGCACTGGCCATTCCCCCACCCGGTGATCAGCCAGCATCGTAAGGGAATTCCAAACCTGATGACCCCTTAGTACCTGTGTCTTAGCCCACTAAAACTCACAGGTACGCGCGTGCCTTCATTCTATTTCCACACATACAAATGAAGTATGAAACATGGGCATCATCAATGCATGACCTGGCCAGGAACAAATCCTTCCTCGCAAGGGTAACCCGTCATGCACCCCCCATGTACATACGTAACACACCAATGTGGGCTCACCGATGCACTAACCGTGGCTAGGAACAAATCCATCCTCGCAAGGTTAACCAACCAGTCATTGCATCCCATGTGTACATACACAGCCTACAACCATGGGCACCATCAATGTATGACCTGGCTAGGAACAAATCCTTCCTCACAAGGGTAACCCGTCATACACCCCTCATGGGTATCCATGTATATCCACACACAATGACATTGTTCACATCAACATTATCTCTCATCAATGTCATTATCAACCTCAACATCATATCATCTCAATATCATCATCATGCATATCAATATTATCTCATTTCAACATCATCAACCATGTCAACATTATCTCATTTGAACATCATTAATTACATCAATCACATCTCAATTTCAATATCATCAACGCTATCACAAGCAATCATATTTCACATCTATACATAATACATATGCTTGAGATTCACATTCCTCAGGTCTTCAGACAATCCAAATTTCATACATTCACAATTCATCATATCACAAGACTAATATTTTTAGGAAAATTCTAAATTAAAGAGGAGGACTACAATATATAAAACACACTCTTATGCCCATTTAAAAATTTAATAAAGAATTAAATAGGAAAACATATTATAAAATTTTGGGCAGAGTCTCCTCTGTAATTAAGACTTTTTCCAAAAATCCAATCATTACAACGACAATATTATTCACAGTTCATCCATCAACAAGCCAATTCATCGCATCCCATTAGTTAAAAACATTTTTTTCCTAGAAAACAAGCACACACAGGAACAAACACATATCAATCATAAATACATGACATCCCATTAGTTAAAAACTTAGTTTTTCTTGAAAACCAACACATAGCAGGGACAGACAGTTATCTTCATAGTTGGACTCCCTGGCCCCCAACTATGGTATCAAAACTATAACTAAATAATAAACCCCCCTTACCTATCTCTATCCCTCTGTTAACTCCTTGAAACGTCGTTTTGGGATCTCTCAAGTTCATATGCTTTGGCCCAAATGTGGAGCTCTATATACCAAATCAAAGACAATTTAATATAGATTTCCAAGGTAAGATCAATATTAACATTTGGGGTCAAATACCCACTCAAATTCAAAAAAGGGCTAAAAGGGTGTTTTAGGAGTCCACATCAAAAGACATCATTTTGAAATTTCGATCACATCAATGTGACCAAGGTTCAACAAGGATCACAGAAATGATATCCGTTTCACAAAAAGGAGACTTTTACAACATCTCATTTTCAAAGGGTTTTCAAAGGAAGTATAGAAACAGCCAATAACGTTATCCGAATCACAAGAGACATCAAGAGAGACTTAAACTAGCTAGAAGAAGACAAAGGAAACTAAGATTGCCTCAAGGAAACCAAGAAAGGAGGATTGAGAGCTTCATTCTCTACCAAAACTTCGAGAAGAGTTTCGAAGATTCGGCTCCAATTAAAAGGTTCTTCTCTATGCTGGGGTCTCGTGGCAAGCAACGACGACCCGTGGTTGTCTCTGGTGGCTGTGGGTGGTGGAGGAGGGTGGTGGTGGAGCTTGGAGCTGTTTGGAGGAGGAAGAACCTCCATTTTCGTGACTTGGAAGCTTAAAAACGTATTCAGCACCGCCTCCACTCGCCCAGGCTAGCAAAAATGCCTACATAACTCGCTTGGGCGAGCTGACCCAATTCTAGACTTTTCTACTTCAGTGAAAAATTAATTTCTCACGTTACAGACATTATTTAGACAATCCCAACGGTAAAAAGTTGTATACATGGGTTCAAAAGATATATTTAAAATTTGACGATGATCCAACGGTTAACCAATCCAAAATGGCTATTTTATCAAAATAGGTTTTGGGTCAAACTCGAAATAACACCATTTCAACGCAGCTGAAGCAAATTCCCCATAACTTGACATATGCACCAAGCAATTGTGCATGGATAATGCACATAACATTTCAATTAAACTAAACTAATCAAATAGTCAAATAACATAATAAATACATCCAACATCTATTTTCGGTTATCGAAATTTCAGGGTGTTACAGTGTAAATGTAAAAACCTTCAAGCTTCAATCCTTGATGTTCATCATATGATTTTGAATGCATGATCTTGACAATATGACTTTCTTTGAAGAAATGCCTTAGAAATCCTCTAAGAGACTCTTTTTTTTTTATTGTAATTTGTAGTTTTATCTCGCAAAAAATCAGACTAGATAAATAACAAGATGAATATTTAAAATAAAAAAACTTATAATCGTCACAATCGATTATCAAATCTGTTATTTCACTTATATATATACTCTGGTATGCATTTCCAAGTCATGATAATCGATTACAACAATAAGTTAATTGATTATTTCGATCCCAAAGAACAATCTTCCAATTGCAATAAGATATAATCAATTACAAGAACTTGGTAATCGATTATCCCACTTGCAATTTGTCATATTTGCCTTTAGTATGTTGTTATAATTGATTACAACAATGTGGTAATCGATTAATTGGTACACGCAAAGCAAATTAAGTTTTTAAGAACACTTTTAATCGAATATAGACCTATGATAATCGATTACATGACTCACAATGTTTTTCTTCTCTTGAAAACAAGTTTGGTATTCAATTAAAAATATCTTGTAATCGGTTATCTCGATAGGAACAACCTTGTTTCAATAAAGTCCAAGTCTAAGCCAAGGTTTAACCATTTTGCAATTAATTACAAAAACTATGTAATCGATAACATTATGTCAAACACTTATGTTCATAAAAACTTATGATCTTAGCTAGCATTCACAATCACTTATGACACCAATCTAAGCATGATATAGAATAAAGTAAACTATAACACACATACCTAGATCTAAAAACAATCAATACATAATGCCACATCTATGTAAACATGTTTAGCATTGTAAAATTACATAAACCAAAAACTTAACTAAGTCTTCAATCTACAATTTTTACGCATTTAGTCACACAAGTGTTCTTTTGAAAACTTTTGTGAAAACTATGTTTTATCTATCATTGGACGACAGTCTTTGTTGTTTGCATCAAAATTGTTTTTCACTCCCTGGACGACATACTTAGTATCTTGGTTTTTGCATATCTTCTTGTGAAAAATATCCTTTGTGAAAAATGTTGCATATTATCCAACACATTATTCAACTCCCCTTCCAAGGTGATATATATTATTTAAAAAAATACTAAATAAAAGTTAATTCTTTTATTAATGTGATTACCCAATTTCAGAAGTTTCATTTGGTATTAATGCAACATTTAATGATTTTATTAATAATATTTGATTTATTAGTTTGTTGATTAATTTATAGTCAAATGTAGTAAAACGGTTACATTCAATTTATTAAAAAAGAAAGGACAATAGCACATGGAAAAATGGGCACGACTACAGGAATTAAAACCCAAAAAATATATAAAAGGAAAGACGTATTGACAAGGTAAATTATACTTACAAGTATAGGCAAGTGAAATGCCATTGCTTCAATGGTTATCCTCCCAAAACATTCTCCCCTAGCCTAATATGAAGAGAAGCTGATTTAGAAATGACATAATATTTCAAGGTGTTCGGTAACAAAATCCAAAGGCCATAGTAGCAATGCAAAACTTATTGTTAGTTTCTAGAAGTATGAAGCATTAAACTTAAAACTTTAACTTATGGGATCTCTAATCAGGTCCCTCACTTAGCTTTGCATTAATACATATATGGAAGATAGAAACAAATACGTTTTTTTTTTAATAAAAAAAGTCTTGCATAGAGGAAAATTTAGCACAAAAATTCTAAACTGCTACATCACTCCATGATAAAAGGTGAGTGTAAAGATCAAAACATATTGGGGGTGAAATCATCTCAGAATAAATTCTAAATGTGCCTCTAGGGTTCATATATCTCAAAGAATAAGCAAAAATAAGACCTCTAAATAAAGTCTGACCACTCACGTCTACTCATTGTTGTTGAATATAGGAGAAGTTGCAAGAAGAATCAGACCAAGAATGAAGAAGAAGCTTGATGATTAGCTTAAAGATATTTTTGCTTTTACATGTCCAATCAAGTATGAAGACATTTGCAATTTGTTTAAGTTTGATTCAAGTACATTGCTTTGTGATCCTTGCATTGCTATTTGCATGTCTCATTGAACTTGCATACATAGGTGCTATCAAAACTTGAAAGCTACTAATTGATTTCAAAGAAAACAGATTCTCATGGCTATATTTTTGGAAAATGAAAACTTATTGTTTTAATCGATTAAATGCTTTTATTTTAAATCTAGAAAAGCCATGAAGAACACTTTAATCGATTACAAGATTGAGTTAATCGATTACATAGTGTATTTTGAAAAATCATACACTTCTGCTTTAATCGATTACCATTTATCGAAATCGATTACATTGGCTTTTTAGAAAACCTTGCTTTTTTGCTTTAATCGATTACATTGCGAAATAATCGATTATTCTGTTTGTAATCTTTTTTCAGATTGTTGAGGAACAATTTAATCGATTATTTAGTTATTTTAATCAATTACATATGGCAAATAATTGATTACACTAGCGGATTAATTGATTATTGTCAGTTAAATTAGTTTTTTAAAAGCCTTTGTAAGTCTGTTCTTTATAAATAGAACCTGTGCGAATTATTCAATATACTAAAGTGACTTACCAAAAAGAAACAAAGCTTTCTAAGTGTTCAAGAAACTGATTTCCTTGTGAGTAAAACATCTTGTGAAGATTAAGATTTCTGAGTTTTAGAGAAGATGTGCTAAAGAAAAGAAATTTTCAAGATATTGATTCTAAGCAATAGAATTCATACTACCTGGATTGATTGGTAATCTCATTTCGTTTTCATTCATTCATACATGAAGGATCACAGGTAGTATTTATCTTGAATCATTCTTTTTAGATTTTCTAAGAGTTTGTTTTGTTGTGTTGTAATATTTCAAATTGATTCCTTGTAAAGCATTCTAGAGAAGGGTTCTCTAGGTTTAAAGATTTGAGTAAGTTTCTCAAGATCTTTGTGACTTGTATTCTAATAGTGTTTTAGAATTCAGAATCTTTGTCTAGTGTTGGTAGAGATTGTCACTTGCTGTGCTTGTACAAGAATAATTTGATATAGTGAAAACTTTAACCTAGTGTTGGTTGGAAGACATTGGATGTAACCTCCATGTTTGTGAGGTGAACCAGTATAAATTGTTGTGTGATTGTTTCTTTATCTGAATATTTTTCATTACTATTGTTTGGAAATCAATATACAATCAATAAGAAGCATTTCAGTCATTACATGCATTTCAAGGTGATATTAGATTGAAAGAAAAATCTGTTTTGATCAAGGGTGATTGAGTGATACGATCCAATTTATAAATTCCGCAAGTTTGTTTTCAAGAAAAGTTTTTAAAGGTAGTCTTAACCAATTCACCCCCTCTTGGTTATTTGAAGTGTGTTCATAGTATTTTCAATTGTTGCTATGAATGGTCTACCAATGTCTAAATCTGGGAATTATTTGATATGCTGCTAGCACATCTTAGTTTTTAGGGTTAATTTAGCTATAATTCAATCAATAATTAACAATATATGTTAGAATTAGGTAAGTTTATTTGTTTTTATCTCATTTTATTACTATTTTATTTCAGAGTCAAAAAGAAGGAAATAAGCAGAACAAAGAAAGATTTGTCACAAAAATAAAGCACCAGAAGGGTTTAGTTACCCTAATTAACTATATGGACATGGAATTATAAATAGGGACTTAGAAGGCCAAAAGAAGAACACACAGAAATACAGACAGAAACACAGTGGAGAGAAGATCAAGACCAGAGATTGAAGAGGATTAATGTTTCTGCTCTCTTTGTATTCTTTGAGGTTAGACATGAACATGTCTGGCTAATTTTCTTTATTGTGGTTAGGGCCAAGAACCAATGTGAACTCCTCTGTAATTTGATTGGTATCAATATGAGATTATTATGATTGCTTTGTTTTACTCGGTTCTTCATTGTTATATTCTTTCTTAGAATTGGCCATTCTATTTAAGTTCTGAGAGTTAGGGTTCGCAATAGGGATGCTGGGATTCTAATTTCTGACATGAGTAAAATAACAGTTTTTACATTGCCTAGGGATAGGGATGTATGATTGCAGAACTTTTATGATATATTCTTTTAAATGCTTAGCTTGATAGGAATCGCTAAGGAATTAGGATTTTTGATCAGGTTAAAGGGTTAAATTGCTAAGGAATTAGGATTTAACTAAATTTGAAAAGACATATCCTCTGAGTAATCAGAAGTAATTGAAATTGATAACCAATCAAGTGAAAGAGGTAGGGATCAAAGGGGATTGTGTTCTAACTACAATTATTTCTCTCAACTGCATTACAATCAATTCAAATTTGCTTTTAAATTCTTGTTAATTTCTGTCATTTAATTCACTTAATTCCAAAATACAATGCAACACTACTTTTCAAACATATTGTTTATAGTAATTTTAATCTTTGCGATTGGAAACCCTTTTGTTACTAAATTGCTTCTATGAGTTTATGCGAGGTACAATTAATCCTGATCATCTACAATATGATCTTGAGATAGAGATAGCTGCTAGAAAGAACAGGAAACTAGCAAGACAAAAAAGAAGAGAAGCAGAAAATTTTGATTTTGATTCAATTCCTGAATCAGAGTTAGAATTAGAAATGGCTGAAGGCACAAATAACCAGCCAAGATCGGAAGATGAACTGATGGAGGATATTCTGGCTCCATTGTTCACTAGACCAAACCCTAGCATTGTCAGACCACCAATTCAAGCCAATAATTTTGACATTCATCTGTCATTGATCACATTGGTGGAACGTAGTCAGTTTGGTGGGGAAGATGATGAAGACCCCCATAACTTCATTGACAGATTTCTGAGAATCTGTGATACCATTAGACATCAATGGGTGTCAGATGATGCTATTAGATTGAGATTATTCCCTTTTGCTGTTAAGGGAAAAGCACTCAGATGGTTAGATAGACAAAGCTCAAATAGCATCACCACTTGGGAAGAATTAGTTGCAAAATTTTTCTCCCAATACTTTTCTATGGAAATTAAAGTATAATAAGTTGGTGAATGAAATCACCAATTTCACTCAAAATGGAAGAGAGACTTTATGTGCAGCTTGGAACAGGTTTCAAGAGTTGATTAGGAGGTGTCCACAATATGACATGCCTGTGGGTAAGCAGGTACGTATTTTCTTTAATGGTATGACTCCTGAATCACGAATGATTGTTAATGTTGCAGCTGGTGGTTCAATAAGATCGAAGACAACAACTCAAACTTATGAGTTGATAAATTCTCTAGCCCGTAATGAAAATGAAAGCATTACAGTTCAGCCAAAAAGAGAACTTATCCAATTGGGCAGCAATGATGCCATGCTGGTAGAGCAGAAAATATTGGCCCAGCAGCTGGCCAAATTAACAGAAAAGATAGACAAACTTCAAGTCTCTGCAACTCAAGTCTCATCCAGTAGAATGCCACCTGTTAGCTGTGAGTATTGCCAAGGTGAGCACGAATCTAATGAATGTCCTATACTGGTAGGAGCTGACCCAGTGCAGGTGAATGGCATGTGGAACGATCACAGACCCCAGCAGAATTACCAGAGAAATCAAAACTATGTTATGGGAAATAATTATCAAAGCAGAATTCAGGGAGGAGGTTTAGATTACAAGTCTAATCATTATCTACAACCTCCATCTATTCCACCTCAAGAGCCATCTAAATTAGAGAAAGCCTTGTTGCAATTAACAAAGATTACCAATGATCATATCCAAACCACAAATGCATTCATCAATGAGACTAGAGCTCATCATAGAAATCAAGATGCTTCCATCCGGAATCTTGAGAACCAAATTGGTCAAATGGCAAAGCAAATATCTGAAAGGCCTCAAGGGCAGTTCCCTAGTGAAACCATAGTAAATCCAAGGGAACATGCCAATGCAATCACTACTAGGAGTGGAAAGGTAATCACCCCTCAGGAAAAGCCTAAGGTAAGCAATAAAGAAGATGAGGAGGAGAATATCACGGTTGCTGCAGAAACAGAGGTAAAAGAATCTTCAAATAAAGAAAGAGAAGAAAAAATTTCTGCACCTCCAAAGAAACAATGGGATTTCTCTCGCTTAGAGAAACCTCCCTATTCCAATGCAGTCCAAGCAACAGATTCAAAAGCAACAATTTGCCAGGTTTTTAGACATGTTTAAGAAATTACACATTAATATTCCATTTGCTGAAGCATTAGCTAACATGCCTAATTATGCAAAATTTATGAAAGAACTGTTGTCTAGAAAACATAAACTGTAGGACTATGAAACTATTGCACTCACTAAAGAGTGCAGTGCTATCATACAGAGGAAGCTTCCACAAAAGCTAAAAGACCCAGGAAGCTTCAATATCCCTATTGCAATAGGGAATATTAATGTGGGAAGAGCATTCTGTTTATCCCTATTGCCATTATCAGTTTGTAAGTCCCTTGGTATTTCTGAATTGAAACCCACCAGAGTTTCTCTACAACTTGCAGATCGCTCACTAAGAAAGCCTACAGGAGTCATTGAAGATGTTCTAGTTAAAATTGATAAATTTATTTTTCCTGCAGACTTTATAGTCTTAGATATGGATGATGAAAGTGAAATACCTCTTCTTTTAGGTAGATCATTTTTAGCTACAGCTAGGGCTTTAATTGATGTAGAGCAGGGCAAATTAGAACTTAGGATGGATAATGAATCTTTTGTTTTTAATGTTTTTGATACTATGAAAAATCCATCTGACAAACATGATTGTTCTAGGCTAGATGTTCTGGATAATGTAATTTGTGCAGGTCAAACAGAGGAAGAAAAACTTAAAGAGGAGCTGGAAATTCAAAGCCAAGAGACCATACAAGAAGCTATTGAGATAGTAATGGAGGTGCTTGAGGAGAAAGAAGATGATATTCCAATTGGAGCACCAAAGGTTGAGTTGAAAAGGATTCTAGAAAAGACTGTGGGAACATCTAAGAAGGATTGGGCCAAAAAGCTTGATGATGCACATTGGGCATATCAGACTGCAGGCAAAACACCTGTAGTTGCAGGTGAGAATGCTAGGACCTATAAGGAGAAGACCAAGAAGTGGCATAATAATAAAATTCGCCAAAAAGAATTTGAGCCGGGACAACAGGTATTGCTCTCCAAATTTCGCCTGAAGTTTTTTCTAGGTAAGTTAAAACTCTGTTGGTCTATTCTTGGTGCAAAAGATTTGTCCTTATGGAATAGTAGAAATCTCTCCTTTAGACAATGGCAGGTCTTTTAAAGTTAACAGATGTCGGCTGAAGCTTTACGTTGGAGGCCAAGTGGATAGGAATACAGTTTCTCTTCCATTAAATTCATTTGATGATTAACAGAAAGGTCCGCCAGGCTCGTGACGTTAAACAAGCACTACTTGGAAGGCAATCCAAGAGTCTGAAGTTATTGTTTTTAATTTTGTGCAATGAGATATGAATGGATTTAAATATGGGAATTACCAAGTCTAGTACCATATTAGTTTTGCATTGCAATATTTAGTGGATGCTTTTCTAAGTTTCAGGGTGAACAGATTGAGAAAGACAAGAAGAAAAGTATTGCTGCATCTGGCAGCAAAGTGACAGACCAGGACCATTTATTTTTGTTTTAATTTTATTGTTCTTGTTTTTAATTTTCAGTATCTTTACATTACTTTTAGGTTAGTTGAATGCTTGATGAATTTGGTTAGTTGTTTTATTATTAAATTGTTTTTAAGTATGTTTTTTTTTATTAATGTTTCGTTCTGGTTGTGATTTCTCAAATAATGCATACGTGATTGAGTATTTAGTAGCACATAATCCTTTTTAGTTATTGCTGGGGACAACAATTTTCTAAATCTGGAAATGGGTGCATATGCATTATTTGAAGAATCATTCAAGAAACAAAGGATGCCTAACAAATTTTTTTTTTAAGTTTTAGTAGTTTTAAATTTTAGTCATTAGTTTTAAATTTTTAGTTAATTGTTTCAATAAAGGTTAGAAGTATATCTTATTTATCTCAAAATTAGAATTGTGGAATCAGTGATGAATCGGATGTCTCTGTTAGGAAGCATGAGTGAAATGAAATATGGCATAGATTGTATGAAACATGATCGGAATTGTGATTGTTGGTATATTGATGCTCATGTTGAAGTAGGAAATGATGCTTGATATGAAATTAACAGAGTCGAGCTTGAGACTGTAGCCTGTGAGGATTGAGCTCATACAGAATTATTTTTCTAAGAGAGACCTCACTTTGATAGTACTCTAGAACTTGCTCTGTTTCTCTGGATGCATGTATATTCTAATATGATTAAGGCAATTTATTCTTTTAAGCCAGGGCCAAATTGACTCACCTTCAATTTTTCCATTGCTACCCCCTTTGAGCCTAAGCCTTTTCATTCATATACCTAACATTTAGACCATACACCTTAACTACCCTACTTAAGATTGGAGGAAGAAAGAATTAGAACTAAGACAACTAGATATTGAAAAATAGCAAAGTTAAATGTCCATAGAAAGTTAAGAAGAAGTAAAAGGAAAGACAAAGATACCCAAGAAGACAATAGTTCAATGGAAAAGAATCAATCTGATATTCCAATTGCTTTGTTTAAAAAAAATGGTGTTTATGATAATATTTATAGATGTGGACAAGGAGACATGAGAATGAAATAATTGATATTGCGTTTGAGTGGACTTGGGAAATTCTATCTAAATCCAATCTTAACCTAGCTATTATCCAAAACATTCATACCCTTAAGCCAGGCCAAGTTACAATCCTATAAAGACCTTTCGATCAGTTGCATATGCATTTATGTTTCTTATCTTATGGAACTTGAGAATATGATCAAGCTAGCCTTGGCAAAATGGGCCAGGCCCGGCGGGCCGACCCACGTAACCCACAAAAAAATGTGGGTTGGGTTAGATATTTAAGCCCACAATGTGAAAACGGGCTGGGCCAGCCCGGCCCACAAAATGCAGGCCAAAAGTGGGCCCGGGCCGGGCCAGCCCACCGGGCCTTAGCCCACATAAAAAACAAAAAATCCCACAGTCCCACACACTTGTGACTTGACTTGACATTGGCTGACAGGCACGGTCCAGTGGTTCACAAATCACAGTTTCACTCTTCAGGCTTCACGTGACTATTATTTTTCATTTTTGATATTATGAATTCAAATTGTTGCTGCCTGCTGCTGGCTTTGCCTCAATGCCTGAGTGCCTGACTTAGGGTTAAGGGAATTAGGGAATAAGGGTCCTCACCGGATCTCACAAATCATAGTGACTCAGTAACAGTAAGTCACCTTCACAGCTTCTGGCTTCACCTCGCGTCCAGCGTCCTCACGGCCTCCGCCTCACCTTCACCGCTTCACGGAATCACGGCTTCACCTCGCAACTGGCGTGCAGTGCTCACCTTCACTGCTTCACGGCTTCAACTCACGGACACAACACGGACCTCACCTGTGCAGCTTAAGCTCAATTGCTCAAACTGCTTCCGGCCAGGCATGACGGCGAGGTTCCGACACGGACTGAACTGTGTAAGGTTCTTTTGAGATTTCTCTGGACTTTCTTTGAGTATTTAGTATCATAATATTGATAATAATGATAATATCCAAAGTTAACATTGTTGAAGAAATTTTTTCATGTGTTAGAATTTGGCTGAGGTATGTAGTATCATAATATCTAGAGGCTGGCAGAGAGGGCGGTGAGTGGCGGAGGAAAGAGAAGGGAGAGTGTGGAGATGCAACTCTGCAACTGCAATAGAGCTGAGTCCATGCGTTAGAATTTGGTTGGACTCCAATTAGATGTTTACTAGAGTCAATAATGAAATATATAAATTGAATAAACTTGCACAAGAATCAAAACAATTTTTACATTGTATAATTTGTTTTGCTTTTCAATCACTATAAGGGTTTGGTGTAGTAAGCATCTAAATTGGTTTCATTATAAATTTATAACAATTAAAAGTCACGAGCAGTGATGAGATTTACATTGAACACCATTTTCATAGCCAATAAATTAATTTACTTTATTGGTTGTATTATATTTCAGTTAAAGTTGCACTAGACAACTATTCCTATATAGCATTTATTTGGATACCTTATTGGTGTAATGCTGCATGATCTCTGATTGACTGATTCTCTGGGCTGCAGTTCTCATTGATATTGATTGTAGTTCTATTTTGTTTAAATAAACTAATCCCTTTCATCAAAACCATGAATCTCATTTTTTTTTTAAATTCTCACATATTCTATAGGCTGGAACTCTTTTTTTTAATTTTTAAGTGGGCTAGTGGGCTGGCCCGCTAGCCCACTAACCCACTATAAAGTGGGGTGGGCCAGGATTCTCAGCCCACTTTGTAAAAGTGGGCCAGCCCGGCCCATTTGGGGTGGGTTGGCCCACTTTGCCATCCCTAGATCAAGCTTATGGTAGTGTTATGACTGTGTTGAATTGAGTGATGATATGAACCTTAACACACTTGAGCGTTGAGCGAAACAGATATATCCTTGTGAGAAATGCTCAAGTAAGACTCTTATAGTTAATGGAATTGAAAAGTGTTGTGGAGACTTTGATGTGAAACTTGATTATACTCAACATTGTGATTCTAAGATTGTTAAATGTGATATATGTTTGATTGTTGATCCTTGCTTCCATCTTGAGATTCTGTTTGTTGCTGAGGACAACAATATCTAAATCTGGGAATTATTTGATATGCTGCTAGCACATCTTAGTTTTTAGGGTTAATTTAGTTATAATTCAATCAATAATTAACAATATATGTTAGAATTAGGTAAGTTTATTTGTTTTTATCTCATTTTATTACTATTTTATTTCAGAGTCAAAAAGAAGGAAATAAGCAGAACAAAGAAAGATTTGTCACAAAAATAAAGCACCAGAAGGTTTTAGTTACCCTAATTAACTATATGGACATGGAATTATAAATAGGGACTTAGGAGGCCAAAAGAAGAACACACAGAAATACAGACAGAAACACAGTGGAGAGAAGATCAAGACCAGAGATTGAAGAGGATTAATGTTTCTGCTCTCTTTGTATTCTTTGAGGTTAGACATGAACATGTCTGGCTAATTTTCTTTATTGTGGTTAGGGCCAAGAACCAATATAAACTCCTCTGTAATTTGATTGGTATCAATATGAGATTATTATGATTGCTTTGTTTTACTCTGTTCTTCATTGTTATATTCTTTCTTAGAATTGGCCATTCTATTTAAGTTCTGAGAGTTAGGGTTCGCAATAGGGATGCTGGGATTCTAATTTCTGACATGAGTAAAATAACAGTTTTTACATTGCCTAGGGATAGGGATGTATGATTGCAGAACTTTATGATATATTTTTAAATGCTTAGCTTGATAGGAATCGCTAAGGAATTAGGATTTTTGATCGGGTTAAAGGGTTAAATTGCTAAGGAATTAGGATTTAACTAAATTTGGAAAGACATATCCTCTGAGTAATTAGAAGTAATTGAAATTGATAACCAATCAAGTGAAAGAGGTAGGGATCAAAGGGATTGTGTTCTAACTACAATTATTTCTCTCAACTGCATTACAATCAATTCAAATTTGCTTTTAAATTCTTGTTAATTTCTGTCATTTAATTCACTTAATTCCAAAATACAATACAACACAACTTTTCAAACATATTGTTTTCTTCTAATCTCTCAGATCGTGAGTTACGATAAAATTAGGATCAATCCTTGTGGATACGATACTCTACTTACTCACTCTATTACTTGAAACGAACGGTACACTTGCCGAATGCAACAATGATGTCCCCAACTCTTAAATTATCTTGGTTGATGAAGCGATCAATGTGTTCAAGGCCATAAGGGATCTTGCAAGGTGTTCTTGGACATTTTCTATCATGCAGTAGTACATCAAATTATTTGCAAGGAAAGAAATGAATATAAGGTAAAATTTAGAAAAAGAATATATATATATATATATATAGTATTTAGAGAAATATACCAAAACAATAATTTAAAGAAATAATATACGTAGGATTTATCCTTTTTTTATATACTATATAAGGTAAAATTTACTATTAATTATAAATTGATTTAATTATTTCAAATTAGAATAATAAATAAGATATTGTTTCAAATAACTAGAGACTAAAATTATCTTTGAGGAAGTAGTAATTATTGCATTAGTTTACGTCAATATCCAAGAGGATAAGTTTTCAATCATTTCAAGCTTCTCCCCTTTGTTTGAACTAGTGTTAGCAGTACTGCATCATGGTCTACAAATGACAAGAATACAATTATTATATATGACAAAAGCCTATTCATGGAAGAAACCATAATCCAGTGTGGTTGAAGGCCTGCCTGTGAATAAAGCTGTACAATCACAATGGCCAAAATATTAGAGGATGACCAAAAAATAAATGCTTTATGAACCATGGAAAAATAAATGTCTGTGAATAAAGCTGCCAACTGATCAAACCACACAACTTTTACCCATATAAAAACTTTATACAATTTTTTCTTCTTCTTTATATAGTAGTAAGGAAAATGAAGATTGAAATACAAAGACACACTTTAGGATATCTATCTTTCGAGAAGTCTCTTCTCAATTCTCATCCTTTGTCATCCAACACTTTACCATTTTTATTCCTCTCTCTTTATATTCACTTTCATGTTAGTATGAACTACTAAGCCAAACCCGAACATAATCATCCTCAGACACCAATATTTTCTTAAATCTAGTTCTGAGTGTTCTTAAATATTATCTGGTGTTAAAGTCTAATTGTATGGTTAGTTTAACTTATTTTAGATAAATAATTGCTAGCTTCTAGGGATTTTGAAACGACAAAAAATATAAAAAATAACATCAACCCAACAAATGCAAAATGGTGAGGAGGAAAAGCAGGAGGTAGTAGACAATTAAACTCACAACTTTCTTCCAAATTGCCTAACCCATTTCTCATTTTCATAAAAGGGGATTCCATAGTTCCCATCTGCAAGATAATACATATCTTCAATATCTTTCTCAAGTCATTCTCTATTTCTGGGGACAAAAAATCCCTTGCTAGAACAAAAATCACAAAACGGCGCAAAGACAAACCTGATCAATGCATCATCTAAACATAAACTCCTTCGCGGAAGCATATTCTGCTAGATTACCACATTTAATCTTATACCTATTAGCCAATCCAATAGTATAAAGAGAAGCATGCAAAGAGGGTACCGTTTAGAGAAGCTGTTGTCGGAGGTGACAGTGATCTTCCTCTTGTCCCTGGTAACGGTAATGGAATCGCTAAGTGCACCAGCCTTGCCGCCGACATTCCTCTAATCTCAATTCACCAAGAACAAAGACAAACTGGTATCCTTATTTTCCAGTCAGAAGTCGCACATCTCAATTCACCAAGAACTGAGGCAAAACTGATATCCTATTTTTTCAGTTGCGGCCTCTTCCAAAGTCAAGAAGAAGAATACAATAAAATGGTTACATTTACGCTTCTATTCCTTAAGCAAATATGTACCATTAAATCCTAATGGAGAGTTGAAGAATCAGACTTGTCAAACGCTTTTATATGATCTCACAACAATTCTCTCAATGATGCAAACATAAGCTCTCTAAAGCTCTAATATTATTTGGAATGGAATGCATACTATAAACACAAAAATATGTTTCTATTTATACTTATTTAAGTATATGATTTTAACCAATTTTTGAATGCAATCCTAAAAATATTCTATCATATTATGTAAATGCAATCTTAAAGATATTTTATATTGTGCAATGCAATCTTAAAAATATTCTATCCTATTTTTGAATGCAATCTTAAAAAATATTTTATCTTATTATGCACTATAATCTTAAAGATATTCTATTATATTATGCAATGTAATCTTAGAAATATTTTATCCTATTTTATAATGCATGTTAAAAATATTATATCCTATTTTTGAACCCCAAAGATAAGATAAGATGAGACGATTATGGACTAACCTTCATTCGACTCACACATTTATAATACCACACTTTTTTTTTGTCAAATTATTTTTTTAATTTTTAATATATATATATATATATATTAAAATTTATATTAATAAAATTTTAAGGGAGATGGTGGCCCACCCTAACACCCAATTTTTTTTTTTTTGAAAATTGACCAGATTCTCATTTCTAGTGTGGTGTGATAGCTCATTTCTCCAACAAAGATACATTGCATGCCCAAAAGGTTCCGCTTCCATGGTGATCGACGCCTGTGGTGTGGTCATGCTGAGATGTTGGTGGGTGAGTCCTGATTTGCCAAATTGGATGTGGGTTTTCCAAAATTTTTTGAAAATTTTTCCAAATGTTTTCAATGTCCCTGATCGGTTTTGTGGCTGTCCCTGATCGATTTCATGAGACTTTGTTCTCATTTCGTGCCTAGCGATGCGAATGAGGTGTCACTCGGTGTTTCCATTTGCCTGCGTGCCCTTGGCATTGTGGGGTGTGGTTCTTTTGATGGTGTCAAGTCTTGCAAACGTGAGGGTGCATGAGTGGTAATCGGGATGTTTTTGTTACACGGCTCCATGCTTGCGCATGCAACGTGTGACATGCATCATTTTCATTGTCACCTTAGCCTTCGTGGCTTAGATGCTCACGATTGGTTCATGTATTGTCTACCTACCAAACGATATTCGTGTGGCTAGTCAGACCCATTCCATCCAGCCCTCTTTGTTGGGGATGCTAGAGGATTTGAAAGTTCCACACGTGAAGCACGTTAGTCGTCCATCACAACGGCTTCCTGTGGCACACGTGTGGAAACTGTTCTCTTGGATGCAGTGCATGCAGTGAACGTGAGTGGTTTATTGCCCCCACATTGTTCCTCAAAATCAGTTGTCTCAAATGATACATGCCCTGGTGCTTGGCTTTGATCCACGCAATGCCACTCTTGGCTAGCGTTGACAATGTTCGCAGCAGGTGCAAGGTCATTAACGGATGCTACCTGGTTGATCCTGCCAATAGTCATATGCTTGTCTCAAAGATTAAGCCATGCATGTGTAAGTATGAACTAATTCAGATTGTGAAACTGCGAATGGCTCATTAAATCAGCTATAGTTTGTTTAATGGTATCTACTACTCGGATAACCGTAGTAATTCTAGAGCTAATACGTGCAACAAACCCCGACTTCTGGAAGGGATGCATTTATTAGATAAAAGGTCAACACAGGCTCTGCCTGTTTGCTTTGATGATTCATGATATGTTGATTCAGATGAAGCCAAGCATCATTGAAGATCAAGAATGAGAGTTTTGTGCTTTCAACATGCAAAGTGAGAAAGATTCAAAGGAAGCTTAACAATGCTCAAAAGAAGTGAATCTTTAGAAGATTGAAGATTCAAATTGATTATGTAAAAAGAAAATGTATGATCTGATAATCCAAGTATGCATATCATTCATCATTCATTCATGTAGGATTATTAGAATAATAGGCTTAATCATGGTAATCAACTAAGAAAGGCTTAAGTTTTTTGGAAAAATCATATTTCACTGAAATAATCGATTACCAACTTAGTGACATCGATTATTTTGTTCTTAGAGCCTTCAGGAAACAAGTAATGAGCATTGTAATCGATTACACAACGGTTTAAT
>PYAF01003252.1:174388-194382 GCA_007407185.1 Glycine tomentella | reverse complement strand
ATAGTAGAACTCCTCTCTAGTGTTGAGTGGAAGAACTGGATGTAGCCTCATAGTGTTTGAGGTGAACCAGTATAAAATCTGTGTGTTCTCTTTATTCTTTCAGATTATTTTCTTATTGCTTTGTTTGTGAATCATATTCATTGCTCGGTTTGAGGTACACTGGTTTCAAGTGTTCTTGGAAAGAGAAGTTGATTGAAAATTGATTTCTGTTTTTGAAAATAGTTTTAATTGTGATAAAGATCCTTTTGTAACTCTGATATAAAATTTTAATTGGTCAAGCAAACAATCAATTCACCCCCCCTCTTGGTTGTTTGAAGTGTTCATTTGTTTTTCATGATAACTCGTCAGATCGCACGACCCTTGTGCCGGCGACACATCATTCAAATTTCTGCCCTATCAACTGTCGATGGTAGGATAGTGACCTACCATGGTGGTGACGAGTGTTGTCTTGTCAACTAAGAAACAATTTATGAAAAAAAAGAGGAGGAAGAATATTTTTTGGGAGTCAAAATTATTGTATTCCTATGATAATTAGTTATTTTTATTTTTAGTTATGCTATCCAATTTTTTTTATTTTTCTATTTGAAGTATGTTATTTGTTCAACATAATTTAGAAATTTTAATAAAAATTATTATAATATATTAATTTTTGACGCAATAGCGCAATAAAAAAATGTGTGGGTTTCCGCTAGATTAAGATAAAGTTAGTTGAAATTTAGTTGATAAAACCCAATCATTAATGAGATAAATTAAAAACGTAAACCATTATTATCCTTAATCAACACACCAAATTTAAGAGATTGATTGAAGTCTGAAGAAGCTACACACGCACCTCAAAGACAAAACAAAAGCCGGTCTTCTCGGTCCGTGAAACAAACGCGAACGAAAGAGAAAATAAAATATATATAAAAAAAAAAAAAAACGAACCCTTTTTTTCACTATTTGCGCCTACAAATATGAAAATCCGTTCCCTGAATTTTGTTGCACATTCTTCTGCCGCCTCTCTATCTCTCTCTGTCTCTGTGCGACCCAAACAAAACTACTTTTGATGTTGTTTTGGTTTGGTTCTTAAAAATTTCCGGAAGTTGAAAAGGTTGTCAACAAGGGTCGCCAAGTTGAACCTCGAACACAGACACATACACATATACTGCCACCATCCCTCAAAAGTAGACCAAACAAAACTTTGTTCTTCTCTGCACACAGAAACTTGCTTGCTATTACTACAAGGTAACATTAACATCAACATTGTCTGTTTCAATCTCTCAAAGGCTTCGACTTTTTTGGCAATGCGATCTGGGTCGTCCTTTGTTTGATTGATCCACCATTGTTTCATTGTTCCTTCTTTCCTTTTTTTTCTTCTTTTCTATGAAGATTGTTTTGTTTTGTTTTTGCAACTTGGTTTTCTTAAGTTTGGTTTCAAACCCGGTTCAGGAGATGTACGCCATGCTAATGTGCCTATCCACATCTCAGGGTTAGGTGCCAATGAACTCATTAAACTATCGATGTAGCTGAGAGCCCTCACAGTCCAGGCACAACGACACAATTATCAGGACGCGCTCTACCACTGAGCTAATAGCCTATCGTGCGGGCCTCCCACCAGGGCCCGCTAAGAGAAACCCCATTTCTCTCTTTTCTTTTTTCACCCCATCCATGTTGCACCATTCGCAGCCTTTTTTTTTCTCTTCTTATAGCCAAAATTTTGTAATGTAGGATCGGATAGATATTGAATAGAAGCCGAGTTTGATTTATTCTTTTATGTGTGAGATCAGAAAGATTTTGAATACAAACCTTGTATTTGTTGATTAAATGTATCAAAATCTCATTGGATTGTGTTTATAAGAATGCAAGTGTTTTATGTATGGCTAGATCCTTCCTGAAATTAATTTATGTGTATGTGTTTTGATCAGGATTGGATTCTGGCAAGGATTTTTCTATGGTAAGCACTATGCACCCTTTTTTCTTTGGAGGATTGGAATGAATGGTTACAAAAAGAGAAATGTGGTTTGATTATGATATTGAATCAAACTGGGGTTTTTGATTTGGTGTATGTAACCCTTTTTTGGTTGTGATCAATAGGGAGAAGCACCTACATTCATTCTTCAAGACCTGCAGAATGGAATAGGCAATGGGTTTGAATTAAAAAGTGGGACTTTTGAAACGGATACTATTGTTGGTGATAAAAAGGTATTTGATCATACAGTATGCTATGAGCATCATCTTTCAATGTGTTGCTAATTGCTATATACTAATTTGATTTCTGCTGAGTCAATCAAAACATTGACCTCCATTTGTTTGACAGTATGTCATTGGTGAAACCAACGGTGAAACTTTTTCGGTTAAAGATCAAATTCTTGACACCAATGGTCTTAGGGGATGGTAAGTTTTAAGGTTCTTTACCTCAGCTCTGTCTGTCTTAATTTTGTTGCTGATATCCATTTGAATGTGCAGTGTTGATCTCGTTGAGCTAGGTACCAAACCCATTTCATGTAATGGCCACTCAGCCGTGGTTTTGAAAGACCGAATACTAATTCTTAAGGAAAATGCCAAGCCAGATGATTGTATATGGTTTCTGGAGGTTGGTGTTTTCAGACCCTCTTCATTAATCTAATGCCGAAGTATTATTAGTGTGTGGAAATTGAAACAATATTACTGTATTTGATTCCCAAAATGGCTTAATAGAGGTGTTTAATATTTCCATTTGATTATTCTTGGCAGGTGGACACTCCATATGTCAGGCAGCAGAAAAAAATTTTGGGGACCGATGTTGTTGCATGGAGTAAGGGTGTGATAGGAAATGCTGAGAAGCCTCTTGTTATCAGTGGTCCTTCTGGAGTAGGTAAAGGAACATTGATATCTATGTTGATGAAGGAATTCCCCTCTATGTTTGGTTTCTGTGTGAGCCACACAACCCGTGCTGCAAGAGGCATGGAGAAAGATGGGGTCCATTACCATTTTACTGAGAAGAATGTTATGGAGAAAGAGATTAAAGATGGAAAGTTTCTGGAGTTTGCTTCTGTCCATGGTAATCTATACGGGACCAGTGTTGAGGCTGTGGAGCTGGTATCAGATGCAGGGAAAGTAAGTTCCCCATAGGCCTTGATATTTAGAATGTTAAACTTGTCTCATGCCTATTCTAGTAAATTTGTGCAAATTAATTTCTTTCTGAAGATGCTTTGCTTTTATTGCTTCCTATTTCAATCAAGGGTTCTTAAATAATAATTAGGCTTCATAAAAGTATTCTTACTAATCTATTGATTTTTACTAGCACTTTTAAGATCTGAAATGTTTGGCTGAGTTGTAATTGCTGCAGCATGAAAAATACAGCCATGTCAAAAACATAGCAGAATGTCATGTTGCAGTGCCACTGATATATTATAATGTGACATATTGTGGAAAGGAATATAATTTCTATTCTATCAAATAGAACACCCTTTTGCCCTTTTTCCTCTTCTAAATTTTAATCTTAAAAAGGGATATATTCGATCTTCTTACAAAATATCCTTGATCTACTCAAGTAAAATTGAACTTTTAAAATGCATCAGTGTTTTGTGGTCTTGACTTGTGATGGTAATGAAATTAAATACGTTTTCTGTTTGATGATTGTGGGTGCAATCATATCAAACCAACCTTGTAAGCATTACTTTCCTTCAAATGACTTTAACTTTTTCTCATATTTAAATTTTTTATTTTTACATTTTGTTCAGAGATGTATTCTTGATATTGATGTTCAAGGAGCAAGATCTGTGAGGGCTAGTTCTCTAGAAGCCATGTTCATCTTTATCTGCCCCCCATCAATGGAAGAGCTGGAGAAACGTCTTCGGGACCGGTGAGTTATCACTTCTTACCTCTTTAACTCTCAAAACCCTCCCATAATGTTGCTCTCTAATTCAAACCTCAATGTTTTGCACAGAGGGACAGAGACAGAGGAACAGGTCATTAAGCGGTTACGAAATGCTCATGCTGAGATTGAGCAAGGGAGGTCATCAGGCATATTTGATCACATCTTATATAATGACAAACTTGAAGAGTGTTACGAGAATCTGAAGGTAACTATTTAGTTGCTACACACCGACTGCCTTATATCAACTCATTTTTAAGCTTGATTTAAAACATCCATTGGTGCAGAAATTATTGGGACTTGATCAATATATCACTCCTCCCAAGTCAGGTAAGAGATTCCCTAAAGTAGATAAATTTGATCTTAAGCTTCACATAATGTTTTATAACCATGAATAAATTGGTCTGTTTAATTTTTGTCAATCCAGCACCACCAAAAGTGATCAATCTTCCAAGGGATCATTCAGTGTCAAAAATTGATGACAAAATCATAATAAGCTGCATCTCTTCAGTACTAGAAAAGGAATCAAAGAACTCGTAAGCCTTGTGATACACATTACCTTATAGACTTGCTCCTAAGGATAAAAAGTGATTAATCTCAGTTATCTTTGAGTAATTTGTTATGCATGTGCCAGCAACATTAACTGTTCATAACTGATTTTCTCATCAACGACTGAGATTACTCACTCGTTTTAGAGGAGTCGGATTCTTTACATATTTAGCGACCAATTGCGATATGACTTTGTATTTTTTTGGCTGAACAGGATCATGTTAGATATCTCCTCACTTAAAGGGGGGGCACCTGGACGGACAAGAGGGTTAGATTTTCAAGTCATCGATTCATTTTCAGATGGCTTCAATGGCAATGGCAATGGACCATTTTGACATTCAATGAACTTGGTCAAATTAACTTGGTTTCTCTACACTGATATACAATTATTTGAGAAAATAGGTCACAGGATGAGGCACTAGGTTCATTTCTTGAGGTTTTTTTTTTTTTTTTTTTTCATTTGTTGTTGGTTAGTCGTTATGGCAGTTGAAATCTTGACTTGACGTGTTTGGAACAATTATTTTTTCCTACAGTCAATGAGAAATTATGTGATTTTTGCGGCTATAATGTATTAGTCATTTCATCATCAACTAAGGCAAAAAGGTTTTTATCCACATATTTTTTGTGTATAATAATCAGTACACAAACTATTTGATATCTCAACAAATCACGTGGAGGAGCAATGCGCTATAATTGGAGGTCCATGTGTACCTAGCCTTCAGAGATATTCTCACATGTCTGTGTAGACAAAATTTGTAGGCCAATTAATAAACAATAGCCTGCATATTAAATCTTGGGAAAAAATTTTCATATCTTTGTTACAGTTTTTTTTTTTAAGAGATTAATTAATTTTAGAGCAAGCTATGTTTAATCTATAATTTTAAGGTATGTTAAATAGGGTTTTTATGACCTGCTTAAGGAATCGAAAGTAGATTTTTATTAAAATATCCTTTTAATGTACCCTAGATATAATTTTTAATGCATCACTAACATATTTTTTTACATAAATCTACTTTACCAAAAAATTATGCATTAGTTAAGGAATCGCAATACATACTAGTAATCTACTATCAGAGTTCCATTATGTGTATTGAAAAAACATTAATGAGAGAAATAATAGTTACTTCAGTAATCTTCAAATTATCTTCGGGTTTGAAGAAATCCTAAGCATAAGCAAACCAAAAAAAAAAAATGTTAAATGCCACACCTTTTAATAAATTCTTCTAGTTTCGATTTTCTGACCTTGTGAATTGTGATGGTTGTAAATCTTTTCCTTTTCAATTTGTAACTATTAATTCTTTAAAATCAAACTTAAGGACTAAAATAGGATAATAACAATAATTTGCACACATAATATAATAATCTATCCATCCTATTCTGATTGTAGTACTAGTTTTTTTTTTTTTTTAACATAGACTAATAAAAACTAATAAATAAATGAAAGAGTAACAATTTTCTTTGTTGAAAGTGACATAACACAATGATACTTATTAGGAGTATAAATAAAAAAGAGTAATTATTACACTAACAAAGTGACAATTGTTTTGAGGTGGAGGGAGTATTGTATATTCCATTCCATAATGTACAAAGTTATTACTTATGAAACATCTAAGTGTGTTTGGATTACTAGTTGGAATCTCCAAAATGGAGAAGTTAACAAGTTGTGTCATTGAGGTGAACACCAATTTACATTGAAATTTGTTCTTGTAACTAAGTCTCACCTAGGGTTTATGAGACCTAGTCCAAGAGCATTCAACTGATACCAATGTAATCTTTCTTCTTAGCTTTGCCTTTAATTCTCCATTAATCGTTATTATAGGTGTCTTATAACGGCTTTTGGGTGATTATTACAACTCCAGATGGGGTTATAAGAATGGTTTGCCGTTATTAGTAAGGAACCAATCAGAAACCAATCGACCAAGACTAAGCTTATGTAGAAAAGTCTTGAACTGGTTGGCGGATGATCGATACAGTACATAGTCCTCCAGCCTTGAGTGCCTAAGCGCATAGAGGCTTGAAGTCTTGGACCGATTGACAAAGATTGATATCGTACACAATCCTCCGCCCTTGGAGTGCTACGCATAAAGAGGCTTGAAGTCTTCGACCAGTCAGTGGACGACCGATGTGGTACACAATCCTCCAGCCTCTAGTGCCTAAGCACAAAGAGGCTTGAAGTCGTGTGTCGGTAGGCTAACAACCAGTGCGGTATACAATCCTTCAACTTCGAGTGCCTAAGCATAAAGAGGCTTGAAGTCTTGAATCGATCACAGATAATCAGTGAGGTAAATTCGTGTAGACTCATACGAAAACCAAGTTAATAACTTAACATCAAAATGAAATGATTTGTGTGCTCATATGAAAATTGAGTTAATTACTTAATATTTGAAATTATATAACTTTTTTACACTAGTATGAAAACCAAGTTAATTACTTAGCATCAAAATTATATGATTCATGTACTCGTTGGAAAACCAAGTTAATAACGTAACGTTTGAAATCATATAATTTGTATATACTCGTATGAAAATCAAGTTAATTACTCAACATCATAATGATATAAGTCATGTACTTTGAGTTAATAACTTATCCTTGAAATGAAATGATTTGTGTACTAGTATGAAAACTGAGTTAATTACTTAACATTGAAACGAAACAATTTGTGTATACTATTTTAAAACCTTGTTAATAATTTAGCATTTGAAATTATATATTTTATATATACTCCTATGAAGATCTAGTCAATCAAAATTATATGATTGTGTACTCATGTGAAAAAAGTAGCAAACTCGTAAAGTGGGTGTTCAATACTCGTTTGAAAATTGAGATGATAACTTAGCAAATTCTTAAATTGAATGTTTAATACTCGTTCGAAAATTGAGATGATAACTTTATTTTTCTAAGTCGATATCAACAAAGTTAATGGAAATTGTTTTGAGTTGATACCAACTAAGTTAATTAATGACGATTTTTCCTAGTCAACACCGACTTAGTTAATGACAGTTTTTTCAAGTCGATACCAATCAAGTTAATAGAGGATTTTCTAAGTGGATACCAACCAAGTTGATGTTGATTTTTTGAGTCCATACCAACCAAGTTAATAATGTTTTTTTGGGTCAATACCAATCAAATTAATGACATTTTTTCTGTGCATGTCTCTCTATGCGTTAAAAAAATGACATAAACCAAAAATACACGCAGAAACAACATAAAATACTATATGTAACACTATTTAAAATTTTTTAATAAAATCTCAAAATATATTTACAAGAATTTAATAAAAACAACAAATGTCTCAAAAATGGAACAATGATAAACATAAAAATTATACAAATTAAAGAATTAAATGCCATGTGATATTTAACAGACAAGAGAGCACACCCAGAAATGTCAAGACTCCAAAGATACTTAAACTAGCTATTAATCTTCCACGTAAATTATAAAAAAGTTAATATTTTATTTAAAATGTAAAAGATACGTACGCTGAGCGATTCTTAATTTTGCAAGTCAATTAAATATTAACTTAACTACAAATCTTATAAGAATATTTGTTGCACGAGTAAAATATAATTTTATTGCTGGATAAACTAAATAAATAAAAATAACTAAATTCAACACCATTCAAAATTCAAAAGAATAAGACAAACGTGATTAAAGATCATAATAATATTTTAATATTTAGATTATTGTAAAAAAAAACTTTTTCACAGAAAATTTTATTTTATTTGCTTTGCAATTAAAGGATTAATTATGGATTATTTACTATTTAAGTTCACTTTTACGGTTTAGTCATTTAATAGAAATGTATTAAAAGATTTTTAATGTTAATAAAGAAGGCCATTGAATACCCGTAACTTTCGATGCTTGATCTGCACTATTGGCTCTTCCTATGCGCTTGATTTGTCAGATATTTAAAAACTAGGAAAAAAAAACGTTAAAAACTATGATAGACTAAAAAGGAGTTTAATTTCTAAATTATTTCTAAATTTATTTTATTATATCAAATAAATCTTGAAATAGGATTGAGTAAACACGTCTAATATCTGGAAGCCATTAAATATTCAAAAGTTTTTGAATAGTAAGATAACATGTCTAGTAAGAAATAGCAAAAAGAAAATATAATATCCGATAATCATCCAAAACACAGTTTTATACATTATGCCCAAGCCAATAACATCGCCCTCGCCATGATCTCAAGTTCAAAATCTAATCAAGATTTTCAATTTTGTAGATATCAAATATTATAACTGTTTAATGTCCTCGGTTTGTCCAGTTTACGATTACATATTACTTATAAAAGAGAACAGCAATAAAATATAGATAAATAAAATGTTTAAGTTGTAAGAAAAATTAAATAATCTAATCATCATCATACACAAACAACATAAGTAATTAGATTAAGTATGGAAAAATTAAGATCATAAATATCTTCCGTTATTACTATTCTTGTTTGCTCGGAAGATGATTTGCAGCTATCCGTGAGTCAAATAATTTGTAAACAGTTTTTGATTATCTAAACTAATCTGACTTTTGGCTTAAAGATCTTCTATGTTTTCACTATCACTCACTAATGGTGTATTGAGATTTTCAGATAGCAAGCACATGAACCTTGGTCATGGTGCACATTTCCTTTTATAATCTATTCTCATCAAAGAGATTGTTTTTAATATGCATAAAATGTAGGCTTAGTTGCTAAAAAGATAAGGGATAAGATTAGCGGATAAGATTAGCAACAACTTATTCCTAAAAGATAAGGTGAGTGAACCACCTTATGTGGTTTTGACTTAGTCAATCAATAGAAAATAAACCAACATTCTCCCACTTGGTACACATATCTTATCATATACTTTAGTGAAAAATAAAATACATGAATCATGATGATAGTTCCTTTAATATATACAAATAGTATCTTCCATGTATTACATTGCATTATATTTCTCAAGCCCATACAACTTAATGAATAAACTCAATGTTTATTCTAGGTCCAAACTTAATTGATGTTTCTCAGAATAAATAACTGTAGATGCGCATAAACTGAATGAAAAACATCACAATAGAGTTTCTTAATATCATTCTTACAATGAAAATCACATATGGGAACCAAGTCCCATCCTTTCCACATGATCCTTAAATTTGAATGGTGGCATTCCCTTAGTTAAAGGATCGACAGTCATTAATTCATTGCTAATGTATTCAATAACCACTGTATTATCTTTAGCATATTCTCTTATGGTTAGATACTTAATGTCAATGTTCTTGCTTCAACTACAACTTTTTGTTATTCTTAGCCATAAAAATAGCAGCTGGATTATCATAATATATCTTTAATAGCCTAGAAATGAAATCCATAACTCTAAGCCCAAAAATGAAACTCCTTATCCATACACCATGTAAGGTAGCCTCAAAACAAGAAACAAACTCAACCTCAATAGTCGAAGTAGTAGTCAATTAAGGTCTTCCTGATACTTCTCCAAGACACAGCTCCACTGGCTAACATAAAAATATATTTTAGAGTCAATTTTCCCGAATCAACGCAGCCAGTGTAGTCTGAATCTGAGTAGTCAATCACTTCCAAGTTATCAGTCTGTCTGTACATAAGCATATAGTCCTTAGTTTCCTAAAGGTATCTTATCACTTTGTTTGCAACTTTTCAGTGGTCAAAACCTAGGTTATTTTGATATCTCCTTAACACTCCAATCGTAAAAGCAATATCAGGTCTTGTGTAGACCTGAGCATAAATAAGGTTTCCAACAGCTGAAGCGTAAGGAATGTTCTTCATTTGTTCCCGCTCAAGATTATTTTCTGAGCACTGACTTAAATTAAACATGTCACCTTTCACAATGGGAGCTACACTTGTTAAACAATCACTCATTCTAAATATTTCCAAAACTTTGTTAATATATGTCTCTTGAGACAAACCAAGAATGCATCTTACTCTGTCTCTATGTATCTTGATACCAATAGTGTAAGAGGCATCACCCATATCCTTCATATCAAAGTTCTTAGAGAGATCATATAGCAACCCTTGTCATTGGTTGCAAGTAAAATATCATCCACATATAAAATAAGGAAACAAATTTTACTCCCACTGACCTTCTGGTATATACAATGATCTGTTAGATATGATGCAGAGGTTGAGGATGATCATGAAGAATTAAGTCAAGCTTTATCTTAAGTTTTGATTTTACATGTCCACTCAAATTGATGGCATATGTACTTTGTTTAAAGGCTTGGTTCAAGAAAGATATAATCCCTCATTCCTCAAATAAACTGAATAAGTCATGCATACATTAGCTCATTAATTCATGATTAGGTCACACACATTCCATGAATCATTTGGCATGACATTAAAGCATTAAAGTTTTCATAAAAAGTGTTTTTCACTGTTTTAATCGATTACTGATCATACTTAATCGATTAATTGCTTGGTTACATAACTGCATTTAAAGATATGAACACTTTAATCGATTACCAAATGTTTGTAATTGATTATATTCAACTGACTTGGTTAAGTCGTTATGTGATAATCGATTACGTGACGGATTAATCGATTATTTGTCCATTTGCATAATTTTCAAAAGAAAGTTTATCTGGTTTAATCGATTACCAAAGTATTGTAATCGATAAAATAAGCATTGATACGTTTTTCACACTCCCTGTGTTAATCGATTATTTAAATATTAATCGATTACTTCAGTGCTTCACAAAATCCAGATCCTCTGTGATAATCGATTACGACATGAGTTAATCGATTATTTGTTCTTAAGAATTTTTCCAGATTTCACATGAACATTTTAATCAATTATTTTGGAACTTTAATCGATTACATTTGTTAAAATAATCGATTACCATTACGGAATAATCGATTACAGTCAGTTAATTCTGTTTTTTTATAAATAGATACAACTCATTAAGTGAGAAGAGACTTTTAGTTTTACGAAGTAAGCCTTGTAAACACACTCTCAGGAGATTTTAAAAGCACCAAGGCTCTTTAGAAACAATCATTGATTTGGTTTCAAGAATCATGAAGAATCTCATGTGTTGAGTCATCTTTTCATGATTAGTTTTTGCTAAAGCCTCATTTGTCAAAAAGATATCATCAAGAAAGATCATGACATTCATTCTCAGTCTGGTTTGATCATTTAAACTCATTCATTTCACTGAGGATGTTCAGGTGATATCTTTCTTTAATCAATTTCTTTGTTGTTTTGTATAGAAATTGTTTGTTTTGATGGTTTGTTGTTGATATAACAATTTGTATCTTTAAAGCATTACTAGATAGGTATCTAGTGGGTAGAACAGAGAAGCGATCTCTGGTTCTTAGATCTTTTGAGAAGTCTATAGGTTTAGATTTTGAATTTTACCTAGGGTGGGTAAAAGAGATCTGTGTTTGCTTGTAAATATAATCATTTTGTTATAGTGGAAACTCTAATCAAGGTTGATTAGAAGTAAAACTAGATGTAGCCTCCGGGGTTGAGAGGTGAACCAGTATAAATCTTGTGTGTAATTGTAATTTTCTGTTCATATTTATGTTGTTCTTGAAGTATTATTTTTGTTAACATCACAAGATTGTGTGAAGCTCAAGAGCGGGTTGATTGAGATAAAAGTTGATTTTAAAAGTTTGATATTTTAATTGGTTAAGATACGATCCTTCTTTCAAAGTCTTCCGCTGTGTACAAAATTGTTTAAATTTTAAAAACTCTAAGGAAAAACCAATTCACCCCCTCTTGGTTATTTGCATAAGTGTTCATTCTATTTTTCATGATCCATAACATTTTCTACAAAACCAAATGAAGAAATAACGTCATGAAATTTTAAGTACCATTGACAGGAGACTTGTTTCATATATGGATTTCTTAAGCTTACATACCAATTGTTCACCCTCAATAGAGAAGAATCCTTCAGGTTGTTTCATATAAACCTTTTCCTCTAGGTCTCCATTGAGAAAAACTGTTTTCACATTCATTGTTGCAACTCTAAGTCAAAATGTGCAACCAGTGCCAAAATGATATGAATAGAATGTCTCATTGTAGTCGATTCCTTCCTTTCGATTAAATCCCTTAGGCTACGAATCTTGCTTTATATCTCTTAATGTTGCCTAAATGAGTCTTTCTTAGAAAGACTCATTTACATCCAATGGCTTTTGCACCATCAAACAACTAAACAAGATCCCAAACTCCATTCGATGCCATAGAATTCATCTCATCTTTCATAGGATCATACCACAAGTTTGATTCTTTAGAACTCATGGCTTGTGAAAACGTTTCAGGATCATTTTCAATTCCAATAGTATAGTCAGATTCATGTAGATACACAACAAAATCACTCGATATCACTGATTTCTTTATTTTGGTAGATCTTCTTAATGTTGTTTCATTATCTTCTTGAGGAACTTGTTGTTCAATTGGTTGATCAACAATTTCTTGCTCCTCATGAATAACCTGATCTACTAGATTTTCAACAGATTGTGGATCTTGAATGATAGGTTGCACAACATCCGGTTGAGCTGGAAGGGTATTGTTAATAACAATCAATCTAAGATTTGAAGTGGATGATTGAGTAACTGAATGATCTTTCTCAGAAACAAAATCTCTGGATTGATCGCTCCCACTAATAAAGTCATTCAATATTTCTTGATTCCACAATCCTTTTACTATGAAATGGACGGTAAAAATTGTATCCCTTAGACCTTTCAGCATATCCAACGAAGTATCCACTAATGGTCCTTGGGCCAAGCTTCTTTTCTTGTGGGTTATAGATTCTCATTTCAGACGGGCATCCCCAAACGTGTACATGTCGCAAACTCGATTTTCAACTCTTAAATTACTCAAATAGTGTCTTTGGGACAGCCTTAGTTAGAACTCGGTTCATATGTACACTACCGTCTTCAGTGCTTCAGTCCACAATGACTTAGGAAGCTTGAAACTACTAAGCATACTTTGCACCATGTCCATTAAGGTTCGGTTTCTTCATTTTGCCACATCGTTCTGATCCGAAGAACCATGCATAGTGTACCGGGCAACAATCCCATGTTCTTGAAGAAACTTCACAAATAGACCAGGTGCTTGTCCATTCTTCGTGTATCTACCATAGTATTTACCACCTCTATTAGATTTTACGATCTTAATTTGCTTTCCACATTATTTCTCCACTCCGGCCTTAAAAACTTTAAAGGCATCTAAAGCTTCATCTTTAGAACGAAGTAAGTAGAGATACATATATCGTGAAGAATCGTCTATGAAGGAGATAAAGTATTTCAGACTACTTGCGTCCATATCTGGACAACAAATATTTGTATGTATGATTTCTAATAGATTTGAGCTCCTCTTTGCAACCTTCTTAGACTTGTTAGTTTGCTTACCCTTAATGCAATCTATACAAGTATCAAAATCAGCAAAATCCAAAGCACTAAGTACCCCTTCATTTACCAATCTCTTAATTCTCTCGATAGAGATGTGTCATAATCTTAGGTGCCAAAACATAGAGGAATTCACATTCATAACACATCGTTTTGTGCCAACATTAACATGCACAACATCATAAGTGGTATGATTTTGCAAATTAATATAGAAAGACCATATTGCAAATCAATCCACCATGTGTTATGATTAATCATATTAGATTCATAACAAACTAAAGAGGTAGGCATACCTTTTTTTTTTCAAACCATAGCTTGAACTTAGGGCAGTCCTTCTTCATGTGTCTTTTCTTTCAGTCGTCATAAGAGAACTCTCTCCTTGTTCCAATTGTAACCTCCCGTCTTCCTGAACACACATGGTCATGAGTTCATTAATAGACCATTTATCTTTATGTGTGTTGTCGGATATTTTAAGGGATTATATGATGCTTGGAGAGTATTCATAATGAAATGCACCAGAAGGAGTCAGCCATGTCCACCTCTAGAGTTTTTAAAAGTTGAGCTATAATATCCCTCGTCTGCATGGTGTGTTCATGCACACCCCTCAGAGTATTGAGCTTCATAGAAGAAAATTTCATTATTAAGGTATTGGCCAATGCCTTCCCTGAAGTCTCAAATTGTTCATCAATGTACTTCAGGAGCACTTTCACATTGTCATACTATTCAGCTGAGCCCTTAATATCAGCCTATATTTTAGTCTTAATGAACATCACAAAGAGTCAGTTGGATCTTTTTCATTTCTCATACAGATCCATCTCCTCTGATTCACTGTTCTTTGTAATTGCTAGTGGCTCAACTTTCCTGATAGCATAATCAATGTCCATATACACTAACGTCAACAAAATCATTTCTTTCCATATAGAAAAATAATCTCCTCTCAATTCTGGGACATCAATTGTATTAGTAGGTTGTATAGCTGCAAAATAATTCAACATATATGCTTATTATTAAAATTTGAGGCAAAATAATATATCATGTTTTACCAATGTAAGTCATGCTTATAAAATTATGAATTTAGCTACATAAAATTTGCGTGTGAGCTAAAATTTTAATTCAATTAAATTCACATAAACATTATGATAAAACTATCAAATTATATTTCTTGATCCTTGTGGGCAAATAAAAAAAAATTATAATTTAATATTTTATCATAATTAATCATACAAAAATTTAATAGAAATTCCTGTGGGATAATATCTACTATATTATATTATGATTAATTACAATAAATATCATATACCTTATATGATCTAAAGAGTCTTAATATATAATTTAAATAATTAAAGTTTTTGTGGCTAAACTTTAATCAATTAAATTATAAAGATCACAAAATATTCTCTTATTTTCAAAATTAATTTTATTGCATTAATAAATAAATTATTCAGTTCTATTTAAAGAGTTCTGTCCATCACAGACCTTAACCTTGAATGAGACAAGATAATAAGTCAGTGAGTGAACGTAGTCAGTAATGGACCATATGCAGAAAAGGTTTCCCTAAAAGATATAAATTGAATATCTAAACATTCCTATCTTTGTGGAATAAAAAAAATAAATTGAATATCTAAACATTTCTATCTTTATGGAATAAAAAAAATATAAACTCAATATCTAAACATTTCTATCTTTATGTAATAAAAGATATAAACTGAATATCTAAACATTCTTATCTTTATGGAATAAAAAGATATAAACTGAATATCTAAACATTAATATTTGTATGGAATAAAAGATATAAATTGAATATCTAAACATTAATATCTTTATGGAATAAAAGATATAAACTAAATATATAAATATTCCTATCTTTATGGAATAAAAAAATATAAACTGAATATCTAAATAACAATAAATTATGTGAACACATCATAAAATTGGCATTAGTTCAAAATATTTTATAGTCATTTATTTGGTTCACGAAGATCAAAATAAAAGTTCAGCAACGTAAATAGCGTAAATAACAATAGTAAAAATAACATAAATAAAAATACAATTCAGTGTCAGAATGTGAAATTTTCAAATCATAAACGGTGTCACACAATATCACTTTAAATCAAATGTGAATGTGAATCATGACACAAAAACCAAGATTTGAATACGAGTTAATTTCACAAAACTCAAAGCCACGACATTGAAACATGTTTCATTGATATTATTGTCTTTGATTTTCAAATAGGTTGACTCGACCCAGTTTCAACCAAAATAAAAATTCAATGATTTTCTCAGTTATTTTTAATATCGAAATCCATGTTTTAATTTACAGAAAGCTTGGAAATTCAATTTCCAAATGATTCCAAGGCTTCTTATTAATTAAAATGTTCAAATAAAATACTCATATCTCAATAAAACAATATTTCAAAAATATGTGTGTCAAACAAAAACAAGGTAGAGGAAAAAATGAGCTTTGATACCAAATGTAAGAAAAATTAAATAATCTAATCATGCTTATACACAAACAATAAAAGCAATTAGATTAAATGCGAAAAAATTAAGATCACAAATACCTTCTGTCATTACTATTCTTGTTTGCTCGAAATATGATTTGTAGTTGTTCGTGAGTCAAGTAATTTGTAAACAGTTTTTGGGTATCCAAACTAATTTGACTTTTGGCTTAAGGATCTTCTATGCTTTCAGTATCACTCACTGATGGTGTATTGAGATTTTCAGATAGCAACCGCAGGGAACTTGGCCATGGTGCACATCTCCTTTTATAATCTCTTCCCATCAAAGAGATTATTTTTAATATGCATATAATGTTGGTTTAGTTGCTAAAAAGATAAGGGATAAAATTAGCTTATAAGATTAGCAACAACTTATTCCTAAAAGATAAGGTGAATGGACCAGCTTATGTGGTTTTGACTTAATCAATCAATAGAAATAAGCTGTAAAACATGAATACCCAATTCATCGTAACTCAGATACAAAATATATCATCAACAAAAATAAATATATAACATACAAAATTGAAAAAGAATGCAAGACAAAGATAGTGAGAACTTAGCGGCTGAAAATCACAAATTGGTTTGGATTCTACACAATGAATTACACTACTTATATGAGATCATCATCCCTCAAAGTATTCGAGCAACTTTTCGAATTCACATTTTGATATAAGCTCGTTTTTGAACAAGACACATGGGCATTGGGAAGCTTTTTATCGAATCCGCACTAAAACATTCTTTGTAATTAAGTCTTATTTAGGATTTATGAGACCTAACCCAAGAACATTCAATTGAAAGCAGTATAATATGTTCTCTTAACTTTATCTTCATGGTTCTTCCATACACGACTTCCTCCTAAATTTTGTAACGGTTGTCTTTATTTAATTCTCCTTTAATAGTTAGTATGAATGTCTTATAACAGCTTTTGATTGATTATTACACTGCAAAAGGAAGTTATCAGAATGAATTATCGTTATTTACAAGGAACTGATCAGAAACCAATCCAGAAAGGATAAGCTTGTACAGAAGTCTTGGACCGGTAATGTAGGAAATCTAAACACA
Source organism: Glycine tomentella (assembly GCA_007407185.1). Classification (NCBI taxonomy): domain Eukaryota; kingdom Viridiplantae; phylum Streptophyta; class Magnoliopsida; order Fabales; family Fabaceae; genus Glycine; species Glycine tomentella. Next base: position 177,080 of record PYAF01003252.1, on the reverse strand, counting down.
CTATACGTAATTGGTGCTGTTATTTATTTTGGTCTATGTATTTATTGTTAATTTACATATCTTTGATAGAGAAATTTTAATTCACATTTGATATGGCCTTCTATCACGCCTCTAATGGGCAATACTAACTAGTTAATCCTGCCTGAGCTGGCAAAGTCCACACCTCTACTTATTTTTACAGCACAATTAGCCTTTTTTTTTTCTCTTTAGTCCATATCACATATGGTACAACTTTTAAGGTCTGTTTTCCTTCCGGAACCCACCAAATGTGACATTTATGACAATTTTTTGAAGATTAGTGGCTTACGTACAAGTTACAATCAACGTCAGAACTGTTCAAAATCGGAACTAACAATATACATTTAATACATTTTAATAATTTTTTTAATGCACTTTATATCATTGTTTTAAATTTATTAAAAATTATTAAACTACGAGTGACACTTAGAAAATTTATTAATTTTGAAATAAAAAAATGTATCCAAAAAGAGCATTAAAAACGTTAGTCACATTTATTTTCACGTGAAAAGGTGAAAATTAGAGAGAGCTTCACAGCAGACAAAGAAAAAGTGAGAACTGAGAAGTGAGAAGGGTGCCGAGCTGCAACTTGCCATCTCCCCACCGAATCTGAGGGACCCATAAACTGCTTCACAGAAACAAGTTGGAAACTGAAAAGTCTGAATTGTCCTTCCCTGCTAATTTCTGAGATGGGTTTTACAGGCTTCACAACTCACATCTCTCTGCTAACAATTATGGTGGGTTCTACAGTTCACTTGCTACTTTAGGCATAAGATGACTACGTACTTTAGGCATATAATTGGTTTAGAGAAAAAAGAAGTGAAAAAAAAAGAGAGAAAAAACAAAAGAAGAAAAGAAGAAGAAAGGAAAGTAAACAAGAATGGAAATTGATATAATTTGTAAGTTATTTAGTAGAAAAAAATAAAATGAAAAAATATGTTTTTTTCCCATCAAATATCTCCTTCAAAAGTAACCATATTTGAGGTCATGTTCAAAGTAATCTCAAATATAACATGAATATATTTTTTAATAGAGATTTTTTCTTGGTTCGTTATATTTTGGGAAACTAATCTCTTCTATTAAGTCCAACTCTTTTGTTAGTTACATGATTAAATATGCAAACAAAATGACATAAATATTCCTTAATAAAAAAGTATGAAAAATAAGAATGTTTTGGTTATTTATTTATAAAAACACATTTATTGTAACGACCTAAATTTCTACTTATTCTTTATTAATTTTATTCTTACTTAAAGATAAATTTTTCAAAAAAACGAATAATAGTAAAGATTTTAAAGCGTAAAATTTGCAAAGGATTTACTACTCGTATACATAGTCAATGTCTCTGATACAAAAGTTTAGATAATACAAGTACATTACTTTATCAAAATCTAGCTTATTACATAATTTCGTTTATATTTCTTCACTACTCCAAGGCTTCACGGAACCTGTCCATCATTGTCATCTAAAAAAAACATGAAACAATTCGGGTGAGAAATAAATTTCTCAGTAGGCAAAGCTAAATCCCGACCCTATTATTAGGTTAGTAAAATCATAAAAAATCAAACACATGCACAAGCAATATGCAAACTATATGAATGCATGAGATGAACTATCCCAGTGCAAATGGCTTCCACATATCGTACTGTATGTGGCCACGCTGAGCGTGGTCGCTGCTATAGTCTTACGCAAACATGCATGAATTTTGCCATATATCCTTGCCCATGGGTACTACATATCGTACTGTATGTAGCATTAGATTTTGTTTTCCCAAAGCCTCGTACTGAACTTGGAACATGGAAACATGAATCCACCTATCTTAATCACATAAATCATCCATATGAAAAATCAAATGCATAAGTAAAACACAGATCATATCATCATATATATCATAAGTATGGTTACACCACCATATTTTATCCACTAAGCTTTTATAAGTATGGTTACACCACCATACCTTAATTAAGTAAGATTATTACCAAACTCATGCATAACCAGAGAATAACCTTAACTACAGAAAAATTATGTTAGTAGTCTAACTAATAATCCTCAATATAAATAATATTTAATTCTTTCAAACCTTCACAAGCAAAGGTTCACATCTAGTATACATCTTAATTCTCCTTTCACCTACCACCACACTAATTAATCTTCAAACTCAAATCATCAAGTATTTAAACCATTCAACTCCACACCATTCATCCTCTTCTTCAAAAATTAAATCAAAACATGTCCATAAAAATATAAACAGACAGTCCAAAGTATCATTAAAATCACATCAAAAGATCATCAAATAGACTTCTATACTTCACTAATATTGATGGGTATAAATCATAACCTATCTTATGAATTAATTCAACATAGTCTCATCAAAGAATAACCTTCAAATAGCACGAAATTCAAGCCTAAATAACAACCATAATTTAGCATGTAAATTAATCCAACTCATTGATTAACTAGAGATTTAACTTCACGTACCTCAAGGGAGTTTGAACCTTGCAATTGAATGGATAGATGGCTTCCTTCCTTCCTTCCTTCCTTCCTTGGAAAATCCTCTTAGAGAGGAAGCCTTGATATCCTTCTACTAAGCTTGACAAGAACTCTTCCTAAGGTTGCTAGGTTTCTCACGAAAATTCTTTCAAAGTGATGGGTTTGTTTTTCTTACTTGATTCAA
>PYAF01003252.1:162263-172793 GCA_007407185.1 Glycine tomentella | reverse complement strand
TAGAAATTTTATTCTACAGTTTTGTGTCACAAAATTTGTTGATACTTAGTCAGCTAAGTGTATTCTATAATTTCATCAAGTTTCTACAAAATTTCTAAAGTTATTTGAGCATTTTTGGCCTAGGGGCATTTTGGTAATTATGCCATTCAACCTAGGGGTATTTTGGTCATTTTTAAAAATGTCCAAGGGCATTTTTTTTGTAATTTTCATCTTAAGGGTTTTCTAGTAATTTCTACTTCATGGAGAGAGTGATATAGTTATTTTTCTCTAAACATACTTGTATCCAATTATTATCACATTTTTAGAATTTTGAGGATGTTACATTTCTCTCTCCTTTTCTTTTCATATTGAATACAACTAGTGAACCTCACCTATTTTTTAATCTTTCATCCTCACTTACTAAGAAACTAAAAGGAAAAAAAGGATCGATGATGATTTTACTAAATTTCTATCTATATTGTTCAATCTTCCTCCTTTCTTATTAAAGCAACCAAAAGGAGGAAAAATTATGATTTTAAGTATTTTTCATCTTTTCATCAAGAATCTCAAGTTCCAAACATCTTATTAATATAATTACATATATCAAGTTTAATGATATATAGAACTTCTTTATTGCAAACAATTTATTAATAGCTATTTTTTTCTTCTATATTTCTACTTACTATCACATTATATTATTTATTATATATATATATTTCCTCACTTGAGGTTAAGATATCATATATGAGAGTGAGATAATTAATTTTAAACCATATAACCAAACATAAATAGTTAATATTTTAATACCATGTGATCACTTAAAAATCATGTGACTTTTTGGCTTTAGATTTTTTTTTTTATCGGCAAATGTTGTTTATCAATTGTTAGTTTTTTGTTAATGGGAGAATCAAACTCATGACTTTTCCATCCCTCCATTCTCCTTTAACCACCCAACCAATCTTAAAACTCTTTTGGCATTGAATATTAACCCTCCATGTATGGTTATACGATCCAGAATTAATTCTTTCACTCTCGTATCAAATATTTTCTCTCATAAGAAATGCCCTCTGAGGTTAAATAGCTTATAGAATATCCATGCATCATTTTCCATAGTTTAAACCTACTTCTATTTTAGGATAATGCTTTGTGAAAAATAAATTGTGACAAAAAATATCATTTTTAAATAAGATATTTTTTACATAAATAAATATATAAAAAGAGGACGAGTCCTGACACGACGGTAAAGTTGTGCTTTGTGAGTTGTTGGTCATGGATTCGAATCCAGAAACAGTCTCTTTACATATGCAAGGGTAAGGTTACGTACAATATCCATCCCTCTTACCTTCGCATAGCAAAGAGCCTCTGGACAATTGGGTATGCATTTTTTTTATATAAATAAATATATGAAAAAATTGAGATAAGAAAAAAATTATATACAATCTCAAATTTTGTATTATAAATAATAGAAGTGATTGTTTAATATCAATAGGGTCTCATTAAATTAACAACCAACTTGTGTTAATTTGTAGCAAAGTTATTATAGGGTGAAGCTTGAAGAGGTTTGTAAAAGAGTATTTGGGTTGGGTGTACCTAAAGAGAAGATAATACTAGTTGAAGAACTTGGCTGAATATACTAAATTCAGAATATGCAAAGTGAGAGTACTAACAAGTAGATTGAAAATACAAACTTAGAGAGATAAAATACTCAATACAAATCTTTAGAGCTAGATGATAAATCTGGATTCAGTGACTAGTTATGTTGTTGTGATTATTTTTTTATAACAATAGTTAGACAAAAAAACCTAATTAAAAAATAAATACAAATTCAAAGAATCAATTGAAATAATTGTTCAAGAACCTAATTACACTTTTTTTTAATTATCATCGATGATTGTACTTGTGTGATTGGGATTGCAAGGGGAAGACACACAAGTAATCATCTCTTATGACCCATTTCCTTTTAGGTGAAAAAATTCATGATCCTATAACCGTGGATATTTATTAAAATATAAAATTAGAAAAATGAAAAAAAAAACAATCAATTTTAAAACATATATGTTGTAAAATGTTGTTGCAATGTTGCTTTTGATAATTGTAGTGTTGATGTAACAATCCTCCTTATGGTTGCTTTGTTTTCGTCAAGACTTAATGATATTGATCTACAAGTTCAATTGTTTTGAACTTCTTCATGTCTTTGGGAGATTTTGCAGCTTTTGATTCAGTGTTTCAGTACACTAAAGTTGTTGAAGCATAAACCTTTTTATGCAAAACAGTTTTAATGACAATAAACTTTTAAGAAGCAAATTCTAAGTGCTTTTACTTGTATTACTAATGGTTTGCCTAAAGTGCTTTTAAAAGACAAAATTAATCGAGAAGCATGGAGAAATGCATGAAGTATTAGCCTATAGTGAAATTGTCTCGTATCTGAAGATTATCGAACTTTAGAAGCATGATACCAGAATCATAATGATAATCATGAGTTCTATGTCAATGTTCAGATATCATAAGTTGCATATGACTAGAAGCATGATTATGGAGGTAACTTTAGTCAAGGGGTATCTACCAAAAGCTAAACGTGACATAAGGATCATCATAAGATGCACTATATAAGATAATAGTGCAAACTTACATGTCTACATAGTTTAGAACACACATACTAGAAGTTGAGGAAGAAGCCATGCAACAGTGCATTGAGGCATTGTCATATTAAAGTGACAAGCTCTTCTAAAGGCACAAATCATCTTGAAGAAGAGAGATCTAGTCATAAACTGTAAGTCCTATACAAGCAAGGCAATGAGAAACAAAAAAAAAAAAGAGAGTCTTAACAAAATTGCAATTATTTGAAGAAGGAAGAATACTTACCTACAAAAGACTCACTTTTCTGAAGTAGCGAAACTCATGATTATGCTAAAAAAAGAAGTCATGAGCTGCTAACAATAGCAAGCACCAATGACCATAATTTTGAATTTAAATAGTGTGCAAGCTATTCTAGGTAAGGAAGAAGGAGGAATCAATTGTATTCATAGAAACAAATCACAACGAACGTTGTATTAGGTATATGTCCTAAAAAACCCATTTAGGATAGAGAACCTAAAGAGAAATAAGGGGATTACTACCTTTGAAGGTTATAAGTGAGCACATCAGTGTGTTATGTGAGTCAAGTAGCAGTTGCTACTTTGGATTTGAAGCCTAGAGACAAATGTTTTAAATAAAACTTGGGTACAACCTGCAAAGGCTTAGAAAATACTGGGTGAAGCCTAGAGTGGCTTTTGAAAGAATTCTCAAGTAAAGCTTGGAGAGACTTTTTGAAAGGATACTTAGGATGAAACCTCGAGATGGTTTTCAAAAGAATACTTAAGGGGAGGCTACATAAGCTTTGAGAACAATAGTTGTAAGAGCCTGTGGAAGCTTCAGAAAATAAAGAATACCATAGTTGGTGCCTGTGTTAGTGGAAATCCTACAAGTGTAGGGACTAAATGTAACCCAAGGTTCTGGGTGAACCAATATAAATTATGTGAGTATTTTATCCGTCTTTACTACTGATTTGTTGCTTTCATATTTTCTTGTTTATAAAACATGTTTTACAATACTATATCATTGATATAAGTCTTAAGAAGTTTTCTTTAATGATTTTTCAACGATTAGAAGCAAGTCCACTTTTCTCAAGAAAAGACAAAAGCAAAATCTACACTAACAATAATCATATGATATTTTCAAGTAGCTTATAAAGCATTATTTATTAGTATCTTTCAAGCTTTTTAATAGATAATGATCTTTATACAAAATACTATAAATGATAAGTTGTGCTCCTAACAGGGCTTTTGAAATCCAAATTGAAAAACTAATTTTGAAACTTCAAAAGTTGCTTGTTCTTTTGTAAAGAAACCATAGTTAATCAAGTCTCACTATTTAACCACCACTCTTTTCTAGTGACCTTTTGATCCATATCAGAAGCATAGTTTCTATAATTTTATCCTTTAGTGCGTGCTTCTAAATAGTGTTGATTTTAGCATTTTCACTCTTTTACTCAACAATACATCTTTTGATGATCTTTTAGTCATGTTTAGCTTCTGATATCTACCTGTTAAGTCAAAAAACATTTATGTCTTAAGATGAATCGAGACTCCTAATTATTTTGATTAAATGCAAATAAATACAAGTGTTAAAAGTTGTCTTATGCGATATCAGAAGACACTTCACGAGTATGCGAATCAGAGGATAGACAACTAAAGCCATGATCTAATACAACATTTAAGACTTCATTTAGTACTTTGTGTCTAAGATATGTTTTGCAGAAGATGTTCTCCTAGAATCTGTCAAATTCTGTGAAGAATAAATGAAGTTTAAAATATAATAAATTTCAATGAACTATCGTTCAGTTAAGTAAAAGGTTTTCTTAAGCAAAAATGGATTTTCATCTAGTGGTTCACAAAAGATAGTTTTGGTGTAAGGCTTATGTGTGGTGATATGTCAATAATATGCTTAGAAAAATACTTTTGAATGGCTTAAAGAAAAGTAGTAGAATGACTTAGTTTTATACTGGTTTACTCAACATGAGCTACATCCAATTCTCCTTTACTAATCAGTAAAGGGTTCTGCTAATCAAACTTGATTACAATAAATGTTTTATCCTACCACTTTTGGCTTACAAGTATTCCCTAGGCCACTACTGACACAACCCTTAGACTCCCCCTGAATCTAAGAACACCTAAGTATTATTTTGTAACGAAGCCACTATTGGCTTTCACAAACAACAATTTGATATAGAATCAGTGATTCTTTAACACTCCCAGAGTGTGTTTAAAATGAAGATCTTAATCTCAACAACAAAGCTTTGAAAATACAACGAATAGACTCTCTAAGCTCAGTGTTTCTATCTAAAATGATGTTCTTGTGTTTCTCTTTGAATGCACGACTTTATCTCTTTTCTCTACTTGTTCGTCTATTTTCTTCGAGTCCTTAATGTCCTCTTTATATTGAGAGTTTTTTTAAATATAGAGAAGATCTTCAACATTGAAAATATGACTGTTGTTGATCTTTGATTATTGTTTCCAGCTATTGACAGTTGATGCACGTCTTTGATTGATTCCAGATCAATACTCTCTAAATTTGTTCTTAATAGCTCAACATAGTTGTTAAACATATAAAATGAATCATAGATATGTTCCTTTTAATGGTATCATTTAACATTGCATAAACTGATTTATTCTAGTGAGCGTGCATATTTAAATGTGTTTGGATAGATTGGACGAATATGTTTTACTTCTAGTGGATGAGGTATCCATATATGGACAGGTCTTATGTAACACCTCTCTTTACTCTCTCGTGCTTTGTTAATTTTAGATAAAGTCTCGTGACCACTTTGTCTTAAAATTAGATTGGTTAAAAATTTTTTCGAAAATCATTTCTCTTTTGCTTGCAAGGGTTACTAGTCGTTTATATCATAAATAAATTATTTCTCTCCACGGTTTAATTAAAATAATAAGGTACAGTCCTGTTAATACAGTCCAAGGCACAGTTCGTACAGTCCCAAGTACAAGCCAAAGGAAAATACAAACAGATTAAATTCAAAACAAATCATCAACACCACTTTATCATCTTTTCTTCATCAATCCTTCACAGCTTATGCTTTCCTGTACTTCTGCTCGCCCAAATAAATTGGGGTCATCAAAGGTGTCAACCACAGACACAAAATAGGATAAGTTCATGACACACATAGTTTGAATAAAACTTACATAAAGAAATATATATTCACATGGTTGTAATATTATTTAAAAATAAGAAACAAGCATGATCCACACCTTAATCAAATCACCTTATCACAGTACACAGTTTAGATCAGCCATACGCCATACAGATATATAACACCACAGTCTTATGACTCCGCCAGGCAAAATATAAAATAACACGGTCTTATGTTCCCGCCAGGCAGAATAAAATAACACGATCTTATGTCCCCGCTAGACAGAATAAAATAACGCGGTCTTATGTCCCCGTCAGACAGAATAAAATAACGCAGTCTTATGTCCCCGTTAGACATAATAAAATAACGCGATCTTTATGTCCCCGCCAGACAGAATAAAATATCGCGATCTTATGTCCCCGCCAGACAGAATAAAATAACGTTCATTCAGCCACAGTCCACTTCATATATTTCTCAGAATAAGTCTTAGTTCATTACATCTCAAATAGTTCAACATACTAATCATAATTTCAACATAATTCTAAGGTCATAACCAACATACTCAAGGGATTTATTTAACAAGCTATCTCACTTTATTACTCAACATAAACATCTAAACTTTAGAAACTATTTACGTACTACCCTCAATTAAATATATATACTCAAGACATCATAGAATACTTCAAATCCAGATATACTTATAACTAATTATTCTATTAAGCACTAGACTTCTAAACCATTATTTCTAGATAGTTGTAGATCATTTTAGCCTTCATTAATTAGGTTATATTTAAGTTAAATTTAAGTTATCTAGTCTACAATTGTTTCTAATACTAAAATCAAGTTACTAAATCAAATAATTATTCATATAGCAATCTTTGGTTCTTTGAGGCATTTCATCAAACACCTAGTCTACAAAGCTTAATTCTTCATGAAATCAAGTAAGAATCCTTATCTTTAGTTCTTAGAAACATTTCATCATACACTTAACATGCAAAGCTTAATTTCTTATGGAATTAATTAAGAATCTTCATGTAGGTAATATTCAAACTAAGCATGATCATAAACTTTCCCATACCTTCGCTTTCTTCCTCAAATTTGAACAACTCTTCCTTTCTTTTTCCTTTTTGATTCCCACGTGAACTTGTTAGGATTAGGAGTCTTGATTTTCTTTTTAAGTAGAAGGGATCATTTGAAAGTGATAGAAAGGTTTAAGTAGAAATAGAAAGGTCTAAGTAGGAATGGTGCAAAGAAGGCTATGGCACGACTATGCTTTGTTTTGCTTTGGAAATAGTTTGGACTTGTGTTGAAAGTGGCAAGGCTACATTCACTCTCCAAAAACCAGCCATACTCCACAGTTTTTTCTCCTTATAAAAGGCTGTCTTTTTGCTTTGTAAAGAAAATCTAAAATATCTTGGAAAGCCTTATGATTACTTAGGCTTTTTAGTTGGTGTTTTTCCATTGGCTAGCCATTTATAAGCTTCCAAGTGCCTAGTTCTACATCCTTCTTCTACCTCCTTTCTTTTATTCACGTGCACTTCAATGGGCTAAGGCATTTCATTTGGTTTTCTTCCTTCCTCTTGTATTGCACGGCCATTAAGATCTTTTGAGGCAATTATGTTTTGATTTTACTTAGTTTTTATAATTTCACATATTTCATGCTTTATATTATTTAGGTTAAGTCTTGAAATTGAATAAGATTATTTCCATAATTCATAAAACCCTAATTCATCTTGTTTTCTTAAGAATAAAATTCTCAAATTAGTTAGAAACTAATTTAGGGTTTTAGTAACATTTACTAAGATGTCACATCATTTTCTTCTAATAGTTTTATCTATTTTCCTATTGGGATATTTTGTTTTTGATTAGTAAAATTACTAGCTAGCTTATTTAGGAAACCTATTCCTCCCACAATTAAGAGAAAACATCATAGATTATGTCCACACTTTTCTTATAATTTTCTGATACCTAGGGTAGTCTAGATTAAGCTCTTTATAACCTAACTTCCAAAATTTCGTAGAAATTCTATTTTGGGGTTTTCTGCCCTTAACCTTGCTGATAATTTGTTATCTAAAAGTGTTTTATCCTATGCTCAGGTTCCTATTAATTTCTGAGTTCATCTTGATCAGTTTTGACCTAGGGGCATTTTAGTAATTTTATCTGTCACCCTTGGGGTAAAATCATCATTTCCAAAAATGTTCAGGGAAACTCTGTAATTGTTTCCCTGGAGGTATTCTTGGTCATTTCTACAACCTTAAGGATATTTATAAGATTTCCTTCTCAATATATATTGCTAGAAGACCAAGGGGTATTTTGGTCATTTTCCAAAATGTCCAGGGGTATTTTCGTCATTTCCCTAAATTCTTCTGTATTGCTTCTAATTAACATTTTACCCTTGTAGTTGACCGTGATTCCAAAATTTTGGGGTGTTACATCTTACCTCATGTTGCTTCCAATCATCAATCCTGTTGACTTACATATAACCAAATTGTTAACAAAAATATATATCTTTGTTTTCATAATAACCTTAATAAATGTGTGGATCTTCCAATGACAGATCATCCAGGTTTTAACAAAGTTCAAGATCTGAAAGTTGTCAATCTTCATCAAAAGAAGCGCTCTACTATGCAGACCTTCTCTAACCAAAGGGAAGTGGTTTTCTGCTAATGTATTCTACACAAAATCTAATAAACGTGGTTTCACTACATGAGGAAGGACATGAAATTCATGCAAGCACTAAATGCTCCAACGACCATAAACATCAATGCATGCTTAAGTGAATAAATTCATCTATTGTGAGACAATAGACACTTGCAGATGAAGGCCAATATATACCAGAAGCTTTGAAGAAATGGGAACGAACCTAAGCGTTTGTTTTCAAATTATTTTTTGTAAAAAGCTATCTGTAAATTCTTGTAAAATTTAGAAAAGTTCTCAAAACACGTTGAGAGAAAATACTAAGTGTTGAGATTGTATATCCATCTTTGAGACGCTTATAGAGTTAGTCATTGTGCAAAGAAACAAGTTTGATTTGTATAAAGGCAACAGTGACTTGATGAGACAAATAATATTGGGTTAAGTCAAGCTTAGGGTAAGACTTGATCTGTAGAGCCAAAAGTGGTTGTGATAGAATACTTGTATTTGTGTTAAGATAGTGGAACTTGGGGGTTTGTCAAGAATTGGACGTATTCTAGAAGGGTGAGACGAACCAGTATAAACCTCTGTGGTTCATATGTTTTTGCTTCTCTTCTGCTTTAAACTGGCCTAGGATTCGAATTTGATTTTGCTTTTTGAAAACTTTGTGTTTTTACAAAATCTGTGTCTATCATCTGAAATCGTTTGTGAAAATTTGTATTTATTTTTACTAAAACTATCATCAGACGATAACATTGTTTATGAAATAAAAAGGCTTTAAAATTTCCAAAATCACAATTTAATCCTCCTTCTTGTGATATTTGCCTTTATACTACCCTTTGACTAAAGTTAAACCCAAAATCATGCTTCTAGCCATATACTACTTTTGGTATATTTATACTTTGATTGATAAAACGTTAGTGTCCTTCATGCTTCTAGTTAGTTCAACTTCTAATAGTCCTACTTCTGATTGGCAGAATCTATGTCTTGAAAACTTCCATTATTCAAGTCAATGCTTCACACCTCTCTTCATGCTTCTTAATCAAGTCCTGTCTTAATGAAGCACTCAATGAAAATCATTAGTAGTATAAGTCTAGAAGACTTAAAAATTTGCTTCTTAAAAGTTTGTGGTCATTAATACATTTTAATTCAAAAAGGATTCATCTTCAACAAAGTATTCTTTCACTTTTTTCTTCAAACACAATTTCAATTATTCTTGCTCAAATAACAAACCAAAGATTTTAAGAAAAACACAAACCTTAGACTAGTATTTTTATGTACATAAACAATAAATGATAGTCTACACTCAAAGTATCTTCAATATAAAATAGGGAATGTTTGTCAAATGATTAGGAATGATTGCAATAAATTTTTAACCTTGAAATATGTATAACTTCAAGAATTGCAAGATTTTAATCAGCATTGCATCATATAGTTATTAAAGGATCTCTCTCTTAGCAAATATGAACATCGAAGTACATTTAATGTTTTTCCCATTCTATTGAAAATATTAAAATAAATGTATGTTTTTATCTTTTTTAGTACAATAGTTACATAGGAGGTTTATTGTTTAAAGGATGAAGGGACTTTAGTATGATAGTTTCCACAATGTATTAAACAAATTTTCATTGTGTTCTCTCTCTTTTATACTACACATTTGTACAAAATAGTTGCATATCAGGTTGAAGTTTCCATTTGAATGAAATCTGTGGAAAATAAGGAACACTTCACACTTAACCAAGAGGGGGGTGAATTGGTTAGTCTTGGTAAATTAAAAATTTCTTCAATGAAAAACAGAGTTTTCCAAAACAAAATTAGAGTTTTATTTCCCTTTGGATCTTTATCATAAAATCAAATGAAAAACTTTGTCCAAGATCAATCCAAAACTTGTTATGCCACAAGAATAGACTCACAAAACAGAGTACACTTCAAGAATGATAAAAAATACAGAATATAAATCAAGACAAAAGATTTATACTGGTTCACCTCAAAATCTATGAGGCTACATCCAGTTTCTTCTACTCAACACTAGAGAAGAGTTCCACTATTGCAAATATTCTTCTTACAAGCAATTACAAGCTTCTCTCCTTCAACCCTAGAAGAAGTTCAGAGATCTAAAACCCTATTAGATCCTTAGAAGCCACACCCACACTGAGAACACTACTCAGCTGTCCTTGGAGAAACCCTATCTCCTCTTGCAAGAAATCCCAATTTACAATAGACCAAAACTTACA
>PYAF01003252.1:92926-160073 GCA_007407185.1 Glycine tomentella | reverse complement strand
GCTCTGTTATCTGCCTTATTTATGTTGTTTTGATAAACTGGATCAGCAGGGGCGTGATTTTATAGTTCTGTTGTGTGATTCCATACATAATGTATCAAGAAAACGATCCTATGTTTCCGCTGAGCTAATTAATGGATATTTCATACGCTAATCTGATATTATTAATGATAACACGTCGGAGGCCTACGGGGTGTTACACCAACTTTGTAAAATTTGGACTGATATTTGACAAACCATCCACAACTTACTTGTTGTCGAGTTCAATGATCACATTTTGCAGCTTTAAATCTTTGATCTATATGATTGCATGCATGAAGTAAAGTTATCACTTCAACCTCGGTAGCTAGTGGAGAACCCTTGGTACAAATTGTATTTGTTAGAATAAACCTACACTACAGCCATGAATACACATGCCAAAATTGAAATTGGAATCCTCATTAAAAACTACTACATGCACATTACATTTTATATAACCTACGTTAGGCTTACTCCATTCGGAAATATTGTGATGAGAATAAAAAAAATCCAACAAATGTGTAGAATGAAATTGTCTCCATTGACTTATACTCTTCTTGGCTAGCTAGATTGAAAGATATGAGTGAAGGATTTTCAATATTTTACCAAACCTTCTCATTTCTTCTCCACAGTAAACACTAAAGAATAGTAGCAAATTCAACCAGCTTAGAAACTGGCAACAACTCCATGATGTTGAAAAAAGGCTTCAAAAAAACCCTCTAAAATGCAAATATAATTTTGTATGCAACTCAAAACAGATGACATGTTCCCAATATGTTTTGCATGATGGTAATCATACAAAATATGGCAATAAATTTCAAAAACAATTTAAAAAAATGGATATAACTTAGGACTTTTAATTAATGATTAACTCTCTTCTTCAAGATGATTCATGTCTTCAAATGATACTGCCTCAGTACATTGTTGCATGGTGTCTTCATCATAGCCTTTGGTTCGTGCTTCTGAACTGTGTGGAGACGTCTTCATTATTCTCTCCTACAATGCATCTTCGAATTATGCTTCTAGTCATATGCACCTTCTGATATTTGTACTTTGACATATAACTCATGATTTTCTTTCTACTTTTGGTATCTTGCTTTTGAAGTTGGATGAGCTTCAATTTTGAAATATACCTTCACTATAGACAATTTCTTCACACCACCTTTCTCCATGCTTCTTAATTAAGTCTTGTCTTTAAAAATAACTCAAAGCAAACCGTTAGTAATACATACAAGTCTAAAGGACTCAGTGTTTGCTTAAAAGTTTATTGTCATTAAAATATTTTAACTCATAAAGGGTTATGTTTCAACAATAACAAATTCATGTTTTTTTTTCATGTTTTGAACCCATTTCAGTAAATCACCATGGTTTGTTATAAACATGAAATTAATAATTATTTATCAATTTAACAATATCAAACTAATTAGACTTAGTAACAAGAATTTGAAAATTTAATATTGAATTATTCAAATTACCTTTGTAGTAGTGAAAAATCAGAAAGCATGTGTTAGTTCACATCCAAATTCTCTATCACATATCGTTTGCTTCAATTGGATTCTCACAAACATTATCATTTTCTTCCATTGGATTCTCCCAAGCATTAACACTTGCTTCTATCGAATTCCTTCATGCATTATAGATTGCTTCCATTGAATTTTTCCATGCAATGGCACTTGGTACTATGGAATTTCCCTAAGCACTTATCATATTCACTTCATTAGAAAAAAATGTATGCCAATTTCCATCCATAACGTTGCAATCATTGAAAAAATAAAATAAAAAGTTAGATAAATTTTGAACAGAAAAGTGAAATTATTGTTGAATACCAAAACAATTTGGTATTCATAATCAAAATGGAAACACACTTTCAATTTGATTAATGTTAAATACCTTATTATTCATCAATAATCAAAATGAAAACATGACTTTTATATCAAACTAAAACATAAAATATGTTTCCATTTTAGATACATCCTAGAAAAATGTGTTTTGTTTTACCATGCAACAAGGAAAAAAAAAAGGCTAAATGTCGCTTTCGTACATTAAGTTTTAAGAATTTCATTCTAGTCCTTTATATTTTCGAAATGTATTGTTTTTGTCATTTTTTTTTATAGAAAATATAAAGGACTAGAATGAAACTTTTAAAACTTAATGTTAGATACATGGGGAGTTTAAAAAGGATCAAGATGCTGAGGCTCTTAGTCTTGAATGTTTTAGCTTTTACATGTCATTCAATTGAAGACATATGTAATCTTTAGATTTTTAAGAGTTTCATCTAATGATCCATTGCATTGCATAAACATCATTCATTGGCTTGCATTCATTGTTTTACAAAAAAACATATGTTTTGTGAAAAAAGATTTTAAAGTATTCATGATTGCATTGAAAAGCCAAAGGATTCAAAGCTTATTTTTTGGAAAAAATATATTTTCTCTGTTTTAATCCACTACCAGCTAATGGTAATCTATTACTTAAGCTTTGATGAACATTTTAATCAATTACAACTATATGGTAATCAATTACACTTCACAAAGTCACATAAATGTCTTCCTGTGATAATCGATTATGATTTGTGGTAATCGATTACTTGGCATGTTCTTGTAAATAAAACTTTCTGTGTTAATCGATTACATAATGATTTAATCGATTACTTTGTTCATATATATTTTCCAGAAATCTCAAGAACATTTTAATCTATTAAACTTACTAACAATCGATTACATTAGTGGTTTTAATCGATTATATGGACGATTTAATCGATTACATTCAGTTACAAATAGTTGTTGGGTCTTTTGAAAAATAGATCCTCACACTACGAAATTTTCATTGATTGTCAAAAGTCTTCTGAAGTGAAAAAAGATATTCTGAGTTACTAAGCTCTTGTCCCAAAAATTTTAAATCTTCATGTTGCATTGAAAGATTTCTTCTTGGACAAGATTTTAAAGAAGTTCTTGGAGAGTTTGCTCTGAAATTATTTTTTCAACCTGAATCAAGATTGGTAAATCATATGCATTCATATTCATTGGATCATCAGGTTGTCTCTCTCCATTAACTTTTCTTGTAAATTCATTTTAGAATTTTTGGTTGTTTGTAACTATTACAATAGAATTCTTAAGACTTGTCTAGAGTAGGTTTCTCTAGAGGGAAGAGTAGAGAAAAATTATCTATCTCTTGATCACTAGGAGTCTAAGGGATTAGATTTCTGTTCTTAATCTAGGTTTGATTAAGGGTGATTTGTAATAAGCTTGTAAGAAAAGAATATTGTGAATAGTGAAACTCTAACTAAGTTTGGTTAGAAGAAACTGGATGTAACTTCTCAAAGGTGAGACGTGAATCAATATAAGTTCTTGTGTTGATTATTTCCTTTAATCTCTTATTGCTATCTTAATCTGTGATTCTTTGGTGAAATTTTTCTTACTCAACAAGTATCAGGTTTTGTAATTGTTTTCTTGAGCTCAGTGGTTTGACTGGTTGGAACATTCTTGATTTAATTGTGATACGATCTTATTACTCATTCTTTATTTTTTTTAAAAGGCCAAGTTTACACCAATTCACCCCCTCTTAGTTATTGTGTGTGTTCATACTATTTTCACTTAATGTACCAAAATGTAACAATTACAAAACATCATGGACCAAAAGTGACATTAAGCCAAAAAAAAAAAAAGAAGAACTTACCTGCATTAGTCTCTGACTATGTCTCTAGTATTTGGTTGTGAAACAAGGAAAGGAAGAAAGCAAGAAAAGAAAAGAGAAACAGTTGGGAGGAAGAAAGAAATAGGGAGTGTGTGAGTAATAATGTTATGAGAACCGGACCGGTCACTGAACTGGTGAAGGCACTACTTCAAGGTTCAATGGTTGAATTGGGGTTAAACCGGGGGTTGAACAGGTTTTAATAAAATACTATTTTTAAAATTTATATAATATATGAAGCAATATTAAACAAAAAATAACATGATATGCATAAATTTATAATATTAAAAACTAAACTTCATTTCAAAGTGTCATAAGTCATAACATGTAACAAAAGTAAGTTATATATGAAAAGAAATCTAATACATCATAATATTTTAAGTTTTTTTATCCGTAGAAATTGAATACAATACTTGAGATTTACAATACTCATACACTCTACTCAACCAACGGAGCTAAATCCCCTTGGTATATTTTAAGTTCAACAATATCAAATAAAATCCATTAGCAACTACCAGTTTAAGTTCAACAATAACAAATAAAATCAATTAGCAAAAAAGAAAGTAAAAATTTGTGATTTTGTCAAACTGTCAAAACCAGTCCAATTGCTAGTTTTTAGCAACTTTTTTCAATTCTTGACTTGTTTTTTCAGTTCAATTGTATGCCAGTTTTGAGGTTTAAACCTACCAAATAGGCCATCGGTTCCCAGTTCAATCAGTTGAATCGTCCGATCCAATTCTGACAACCATGGTGAATAGTGAGAGTTTTGATAGGATAAGGGGCTTCTTTGAGTGAGGGAATTGGTTAGGGTTTAAATGATAATTTTAATGGTTTTTAAGCTAGGAGTGCAATTAGAAAAATAAAGGTACCAATAAGAATGGACTTTTTAATTTCTATACAACATACCACTACCAATAACAGGCTAATGATATGATGAAATTTTGGACCGGGTTATTACAACACAAAAGGCTCTATCCTCAACTTCTAGATGCTTTCTAGGTTCATCTATTTACACCCTCCGATTGTGCTTTATAAACCCCTCATACCCCTTTTCTACCTCTTAATTACCCATTATATCATTTTTCCTTAAAGGAATACACCCCTTGAAACCCCTTTTCATTTCAAGAAATGTGTTTCCAGAATAGCATATACATATTTTGTAAACGTATTTCTGGAATAGGTATGTTATTCAGGAAACACATTCCAAGTAGTAATAAAATATCACCTAAGACCATTGATATTGTAAATGCTTATCTTGCATCTTCATGTTTGTTAGTCTTATTTTCATCATATTATTAATATTCTTTAAAACCTATCTAAAATGTTATTTTCATCCTATCTTTATTGTTTATTTGTCTTAATTGTGCAGTTCATAAGGAAAAAAGAACCCTGACTAATAGGAGTTTCGTCGGGAGGTAAGTTTAATATAATCAAGAATTATTTTCGCCAAGAATCAAACTCGAATAGCACCCGAATGATTCAACCTTAACTTTAACACATTAGTCACTTGGATCCAATCACTTGATTTTTTTATTGTTCTTTAAACCCTAATATTGAACCTCATGTTCATTATGTATTATGTATATATTACATGTAATATTGTGTATTTTTCCTTTAGATGTGATTCAGAATTAGGGTTTAAAGAATAATATGATAAATATACATTAAAAAAATTTTCAAATTTTATTTTATTACTAATGAAAATATAAATTAATATATAAAATATGCAATCATTCAAATATAAAATATTTACATGATTTTAAAATTTTATTTTAATTAAAAGAGAATTAATTATTATTGATGAGAACCACTGATAAAAAGTAATATTTAATGTATGATGATTATTATAAATAGAATAACTTTTGATATAATTCTTTTTAACCATGATATTAGTACAAAGTTGTCCCGTCAAAAACAGTGACAAATCTTCCTCGGAGACCTTGAGCGCACACAAGATGAGTATTTTTCTTTCAACATGATTTATTTCATACCTAAGGGTCAACAAGAATTCAAACCCTAAATCACTTTATTAAGGAACACAAACCGCTATCACTTATCTCAACCATTTTTGGTACTTTTGATATAAATTTAATTTCTCTTTAAAACTAAAACTAAAGAAATAAAATATTCTTAGTAATTTGTTAACATGTTATCATTATTTACGGTGATTTATATGGTACTTTATGATAGTAGTTGATTTAAAATATAAACCTTAAATATTTAATTATATTTAATATCAATCAAAGGAATTCAAACATTTTTTTATTAGGAATAAATTCAAACATTTGAGAGACACATGACTGTAAATATAAATGATTTTCCATTTAATGTATGATTAAATTTGTTGTTTTTTTTGTCACTACTACAAATAGGCCAATTCACGACATACAATCGATGACAGTTATTTGATAACCGTCTTTGTATCATCAATGGTGGCATTTTTGCAATTATGTTGAAGTTTAGCATCCTGCACAGCAGTCAACGAAGACGGTCATAGACAACCGTCATCATTTTCCTCTGTTTCAAAGACATAAAAACCATGTTTCTGGAATATTTTAATACCAATAACAGCTACTTTTGTTTTGTTCTCCTCTACCCTAGTCGACACACCCTCACACTCTCGTCTCTCGACCCCTTCACTGCAACAACAAAAGTGCTCGTTTCCGTTTCCACACCTCCGACATTGCAACTTCGACTTCTGAAGAGGGACCGTTCAGAACTGATTGCAGCCCCTTCGCTCTTGTTTGGTCTCGCCTTCGAATTTGCGTAAGGTGAGGGGTTTTTCTTGGTGTTGTGTTCTAGGTTATGGGTATTTTTCTTGGTGTTGTGTTCTGGGTTAGGGTATATTATCGTATTTCAGTACAAGGTTTTGGGTGGGTCAGTGTTTGATAAGAATTTTTATTATGCAATCAGTCTTAGAACAGTAGTTCATGGAATATCCCTGTGTATTACCATTTGTTTTGGGTTTAAAAGTTGCAGATGTGTTTTTCATTTGAATTATAACAACTAACATGAAGGAGTATGAGCATTATTTTCGACGAATTGCGTATTATGCATGTTGTATGAACAATAAAATATAAACATGTTCAACAATTATATTATGCATTCTAACTTGGAATTTGGTTGTATTGCTCTATCATTGAAACTTATTGCAGCAAAGCATGTGTAGTTGTGTTTAGTGGATGATTATTTGAAGTCTCAAAAGTCAAAAGTCACCTATTCACCTTTACTCTATATATCCTTATAATTGGATTCTAACATATACTAATTAATTTTAGCTTAAAGTTGGGTTGTGTTGAAGCACATAAAGCCTACCTTGTAAGGTGCCCTGACTAACTCTCTGTCACAGAAGAGAAGGTTACGGGCCTTTCACTGTAAAATGCAACCTTTACAGTTGAGACAAAGAGAATTCCAGCAATAGGACCAGATGTGGTATATAAATAACATTGAGAGGCCTTCAACAATTGTTGTTTTTCTTGCATCCCAAAAACAGTCTTGAAGATGTTCCCTCTTCATCCTTCTTGTATAATTCTTGCCCCCAAACTCAACTTACCCTTCAAAATCTCAGACAGATTAGGACCCATTTTTACTGCAGTCATACATACATGCATACAACATAAGTGAGTTAATCGAATGTTCAATAGAACTAATCACACTTTTCTTATAATGTTTTATGTTATGTTGTGATCTTTCGACTTTGAAATTACCATGGTCATGAATCCTATGTGTAAAACTGCTACTTTTTCCTGTGCCCTTCGCGGCAATTTCTTTATCTGCAGTAGGAACAAGAGAACCCTCTTTAGTTTTGTTACTGGTATGGTATTTGTGTATTGTGTGATGCCTAAAACCAGAGGAAGAAAAGTTTATTCTTACCTATGTTGGTGTAAGTATAGCCATCAACAGAAATGCTTTTGTGTAGTAAATTGTCATCATGCTATGGAGAGGTATCAGAAGACTTCATAATTGCGTGTAATTTCAGAAATTTGATATTCAAAATGGAACTCTTCAAAATATTCTTGGCATTGTATTGGCTATAATTCTTGTGATTGCTCTATCATTGAAACTTGAAATTTGCTTGTATTGCAGCAAAGCATGTGTAGTTGTGGTTAGTGGATGATTATTTGAAGTCTCAAAAGTCAAAAGTCACCATTTCACCTTTACTCTATATATCCGTTATGTCGTAAAATGAGACATTGACTAATGCTATTACCATGAATTAGTATTTACATTTTAAGATGTTAGTAGCTGCTTAAGGCTGAAGCACCTTTTAACAAGATTTTGTCTTACCATTAATGTTGTTTTCTTATATGATTTTCAATTCGGATGCAGGAAGCAGTCAGATAGAATCCAGCACTCTGCTTATTATTCACCACACTATGTAGACATTGGGAAACTGAATGGTGATTGCTGACTGCTGGCCAAAAGGTGGATGTAAATGTAAATAATCCAATTAAATTAGTTAAAAATTCCAAACAGATAGTAATATCTGCTGTAGATATATATAAATACCTGTGAGAGCATCCTTAAAAGTTCCATTTGGAACAAACTCATAAACCAGCATTTGTTCTTCTCGTTCAAAGCAGAATCCCACAAGGCTAACCAGATTGTTGTGGTTGACCCTTGAAAGGAGTTCAATTTCAGCTTTGAATTCTAGCCCTCCCTGCTTTGATTGTCTTTGAGCTCGTTTTATGGCTCCCTGTTTTAATTGATCATCGCAGTATAAATAGACTACTAAAGACCATGTTCAAAAGGATACCCAATAAATTACAAAGAAAGGGAAAATTTTAATCAACTCGTATGTTTACTTTGTAACGCTTTTCTTTTTCAAAATGGTGTTTTATTGTGTATCTAACTAATCAATAATTATACTTGCATGTACTTGTTTAGGTTAACAGCTTATAGCTTCCATTTGTGCAAGTCTGTCTCAGCCTCTCAGGTAATTAACAGTGTTTTGGTATTGGAGTTGCATGTTGTAACCTGAACCTTCTATTTGAGTCTGTGAAAAGTTAAAAATTGATAGCTTGAAAGAGAGTATGGGCTGTAAAAAAACAACACTTGAAGAAATAAAAATCCTTAGGGCAACCTTGTAAACTCAATGTGGTTGCTTGTTTGATGACAACAGTTACGCCGAGGGTGTCATTACCATTGGAAGGCCAAAAAATGTCAATAACATATTTCCTAATACTCTTGTTTCCATATATTCAATTTTATTGGATGAAATTCATGTAAAATTAATAATAATATGGGTTCAATTTCTAAAAAAGAGCCAAATAGGATATTGATAGTTTGTCCTTTACTTTGTCAATTCCTAACATAACTTCCTTTAATTCTCTAGGAATAGGATCGAAGGTTATACGAATCCATGGTCACCAAAACCTAGCTAATTCATTTCAGGTTTATCCTTTTTTATTGACTGATCCCCCTTCCTCTTGATATTCATTTGGTTTCCTTATGTTGTGCTTTATTAATTAATCCATTTTAACACTTATGTTGAATGGAGTTTGAAGGATTGTGCATTAATGTTGTGTTGCAGGCCAACAGTGACATTTGTAGAACTACTACATTGCTCATCCTTCAGATAATTAACAAATATAATATCACCCTGCAGACAAGAGGTTAGTATGTTTGAAGCATTGTGGATATAATGTGATAGTGATTGTAATTTGCAAATTTGTTTCCACAATCTGGTGCCCTCAATCTATTAACCATTTTAAATCCCAAGACAACTGTATACTTAGTCACCAAAAATTAGGACAACCTAACACACAAGGGGCTAAAAGAACAATTATCAATTTCAAAAACCAAAGTATAATTAATTAGGATAAAACCAATGGGTAGCACAATTTTCTTAAGGTAGATGTACTACCAATGACTAGCTCTGGAATTTCTTCCAGATAAGAACCCCTGTCAAAGCTGTAAAATAAGTAAACAAGTCAAGAGCGTACATAACATTTATCCAAATAATTAGAATAAACAACTATGATGCAGCTTGCTTACATAACTGCAGAAATATGTATGTATTCTATTTACATGTTTATAGTTTCCTTTTCTGACTTATTCTTTATTTCTAGGTGCTTGTAGAAATCCATCTACATGTAGCAGAGGTTGAGAACACTGGAGGTACTTCTTACCCATTATTTATATTTTTTAAATGATGTTCATTTCAGGCAGCAGGCTGCTATATATTTTTTTATGTTTCAACTGAGGAGGTTAAATGTTATTTCCAAAGAGTGGAGTCTGAATTGTTTTAGTGGCAGTGGTCTCTTGGTTCAGAATGAGAGGTTTTACATGTGTATTTTCTTTGTTCCTTTCAATATTCAACAAAATAACTGGTTTGGGTGGCTATCAGCGGATTTTTTGAAGTAAAAATGGTGATTTTTTCCATAAATCTATCATTGTAGTTTTTCATTTCTTTAGGAGATAGTGTTAAGAAACTAAGGGTGCATTTTATTGTGTTCTTGTACTATTATTTAGAAGAAAGGAAAGAAAAAAATCTGTTTGATAATCTTGTTTTGTTTTGAATCAATTTTGTAAGAGATCAAAATATTCCGAATAATTAACTGATAGGCCAAATTTTGTGCCTCCTGCCTATGAGATGGCCCATGGCCATTGAAGGTTTATGTGAGAGAGAAAAAAAATGACAAGTTTGATTTAGGAAGCTTAGGAAATTCAAGAAACTTAGGTATTTCAGTTATTTTAGGCAATTTGGACTTAAGGCAATTCAGGGACCATAGGCAACTGTGGCTTAGGTAATTTAGGAAATTTGGACTTAGGCATTTCAGGAATGTTAGGCAACTGAATTACTTTAGTCAATTTGAGCTTTAGCAATTCAGGAACCTTAGGCAACTTGGGCTTGGGCAATTCAGTAATCTTAGGAAATTCGGGTACTTTAGGTTACTCGGGCTTAGATAATTCAGGGACCTTAGACATCTCAGGTACTTTAGACAACTCAGACTTAGGCAATTCAGGAACCTTGGGCATCTTATATTACTTTAGGCAACTCTGGCTTAGGCAAATCAGAGACTTTAGACAACTGGGGTACTTTAGGCATTTCAGGGACCTGAGGGAGATTATTTTTTGGGACTGTACGGATCTTACGCAACTCCTGCTTTGGTAATTTGGGGATTTGCGGCAGAGGTGGCAACTCGGGTTTGGGAAGTTGTAGCAGTTCTGGTTTTGACAAGGTTGATTCTAGGAGACTGCGTGATCTGACAACTATTGTGTGACTGTTTGGTGATATTTTCTGGGGAAAATAAGTTTTAATCACTTGATTCTCCTAATATGTTGGGACCAATAGCGGCTCCTTATCTTGTAATGTAACCTTCTATTTGCTTTTGGCCCAATAATACGGAACTTGTGTCCTAAACAGGATCGAAGTCCAATAACTATCTCTCTCTGTCTAAAGTATTCTATAGCAACAGTGGCAGTTCGCTTAAAATCAATGACACACAAAATTAAATAAGTATTTAAATATGTCTGTTCACAAATAGTGACCAAATAATGTTAAAATGTTGGTGCAAAAAATATGACGTAACTATTGAATAGTAACAAACATCTTCACTAGTTTATCAGGTGTCTTGAAGTTACGTTTCTAGCTTATATAATGGATGGATCAATTATTATGATGATGTTTAACATGAGTTTTCATTTTGAACATAATGTTTAGACCTCACAATGGCCTAAAGCTAATGACTAGCCTTAAGAAAGAAACAATTGGAAAAATTATGTTACTCATAGAAGTGACTTGTAATTGCGTTTTGCAGGATATGTATGCCAAGCTTTGAGAAAAAATTGAAGAACTGAATCGCAAAAGGCTAAAAATTGAATCTCAAATACATACCAAAGAAGTCATCCAACCGTAATTAAGGTATCAATTCTGTCCCATTCAAGCCTTCTATGTTTAACTGTGTATAATCCGAAATGTGATCTGTTGTCTGTCATTCTTATTCTTATATTAAATAAAGTGTGTTAGTTCGTTCATATTTGAACCTTCTTATGGTTACTATTGATTCTTGTCCTCAAATTCAGGATCTTCCTACACTGGTGTAGATTTTTGTAAGAGGTTGTGTGATAAAATGAAAGGATAGGAGAAAGAGATAAAACTAAAGAAAATGCAAAATGCTCAAATGGAAATATGCCACAGGATCTGTTACACAAAGATTTTATGATTGTCCCACTTTGAATCATTCATATTATTATTCTAACCAAAATTAGAAAACATGTAACCTTAAGTGGAGGTAACCAAAGGCTAAAGTCTATTTGTTGGGTCATTAGTAGGACCAGGATATTCATTTAATACTCTATCTGTGATTAAGATAATGTGAGTGTCTGCTTTGAATAGTGTATATCATGACTTTGAGATATAATAAATTAGGCATGTATCTTTTTAAATGATAGTTGATACCGCACTAATCTTTCCCTTGTTTTTTTAAAGACAACCAAATCTAATTGTTGTTCAATAAACACTATGCAATAAAGTCAAAAACAAAAACAGTCAATTGAATTCAATTCTTGCTTTACTGAGGCTAGACAGGAACCACCAAAACATTTTCTCTATCTTCACCTACAATCTCACCAAATCAATTATAAATATTAGCTATCCAATAATAAATTACATGTACAAGTAGATGGTTCAGTTTTATAATAATCACTTTAGAAATGTATAGTGATTTCTATGTCTTTTTTGTTGCTCTTTGACCATCCAAATCATATTGACTATGATGCATCAAGTAGTTTCCAGAATTCTTTTACACACTGGTATCCAATTGCTACAAGCTGTAAATGAATCCAAACATAAATTGAAACAAACAAGTATGAAAAACTCTACCCCTTCACCTTCATCTCTTTGTGATACACTTCCTAAACCAATCTGGTATGCATGACACTCAGCAAGTTATTGTTCATCAAATAAGTGCTTTGTTACTAGAATATACATGAAGGACCCAAAATCTTTGGTCAAACCAATCCGGACATGCAGCATCTACCACATCCTTACATCATCATAGCATCATGAGTTATGACATCTTTTTCCCTGATATCCATATTTATTCATGACCTCAACATCTCATTCCTTAACTTGCACTTTGCGTCTATCCCAACAGCCTGTAAATAAATACTCTTATCTTTATCTACGTGTGAAATTGTCTTCCTTACTTGATTGTCCAACTAGTTTCATCTGCTTTAACTATGCTGTCTCGAGCTTCGATGTCTGTTGACTATTGAGATCATTTTGTAAATTCTGTTGTGTATGCCATTAATCTGCCACACCCGCTGGTCATACACCTGCTTCTCAGTCTGGTTCTGAGGTAGCTGTTAACCAGTGATCAACAGTTCCATCCTCAGTGGATCTTGGTCCTGATTCTAATCTTCCAATCCTTAAACCAGGAGTCTTTATCCACTGTGGCTACTTCCTCTGTCAGACCACAATACAGTCATCCAATGTGTACTAGGGCCAAGGCTGGCATTGTTAAGCCCAGATTGCAATGTACACTCCTCTTAGCTCATGTTGAACCTAAGTCAAAAAAGTATGGTCTTTCTAATCTGACATGGCTAGCAGCCATGTCGGCTGAATATGAGGCCTTCATGAATAATGGAACTTGGTGTCTCATTGATCTGCCTCCTAACATATCAGGTGTGGTTGCAAATGGGTCTTTCGGGTCAAAGAAAATCCTGATAGTACTATCAGCAATTACAAAGGCAGACTTCTGGGCAAAGTCTTTCACCAACAATTGGGTTATGATTCAATGAGACCTTTTATCCTGTAATCAAAGCTGTGACAGTTACAATTCTTCTCTCCCTGGCTGTTACTCACACGTTTAGTGTTCAACAATTATATGTTATTAATGAAGGAAGTCAATGGAGTTCTCCCTGCTAGTTTTGAAAACTCCAACAAGTAGCTTATGTGTAAATTGCATAAGGCAATTTACGGCCTTAAACAAGGCCGTAGAGCCTATTTCATAAGTTGAAGGCTACTATATTTTGGTTTCAGTTCAGCTCAAGCAAATGTCATTCCTGTTATTTGTTTACAATGATTCAAAATATACTGCCATTTATATGCTTGTTTATTTCGATGATATTATTGTTATTGGGAACAGAAAATCCTTCATCCAATCCCTAATGACCAAACTCAACTCTTAGTTCTCTGTTAAACACGTACGATGTCTTCATTGCTTCCTGGGAATTTAAGTCAGACCTCATCCCAATGCTGCTCTTATACTGTCCCAGTCCAAATATATTTGCGATTTCTTGGGGAAAACCAAGCCAAACCAATCCTTCTCCAATGGTTGGAGGCGGGAAATTAACGAAATCAGGCAATGACCCTTTCCCTGATCCCACACTCCACAGATAATTTCATCTGTGTTCCTAATTGACTGAACATCGACTACATTATCTTTATTTGACTAAGGATTCTATCTACCTTAATTGAAGAAATATCAGTGAATTCTGACAACATAGCTCTGAATTTATCTCCACTAAGGGTCTCCTTCTCAAGTAGCACATCCACTAATTTATCAACTGCATCACGGTTATTCCTTATGTGATTCTTTGCAATTTCGTATGCTGCCTCTATTATCTGCGTCACTGAGTTATCAATGTCCTCAGCTAGTTTCTCTGACATTAAGTTCCTAGCCAGCATCCTTAGCACAACATCACTACTTTGCACTGCAGCATCAATCAATGCCCACGGTCCAATGTCTGACATGCAAAACACTGTTACCATCTGTTGCAAAAAAAATGAACAATTTGTCAGCATATTGTAATTTCTAAATTTCCTTCTCATCCCAGAAACAGAAACTAATTTTGTTGAGGATCTGGATTCCTACAGTCACTCTTCATACATTCATGCAGTCAGTAATTTAGAACCGTTAGATGAATATTGAACGGATCAAATTTTCAGTAAATTAGACTTAAAACATGCATTAAAGATCAGAGTCATTCAATCTTCATTCAATAGTTTTTTTTAAAAGAACAATGTATTTCCATAGCTGAAAGTCATAAAACTAATTCCCCAAGGAGCAAAGATCACCAAAGTTAATTTTACCTCTCGTAACAATTATTTTCCATATACTCAGATAGGAATTGAATCCTTGTCAGCAAATTTAAGGAACTCAACTATGTTGGACTTTGTTGGTTCATTCAATAGCTATAAATGCACTGAATGTGTGAATGCATGGAAAAGTGACTAGAGTACTGAATCCATGTCCATATTTTGTTGATACTACTTACCTGTCTTGCTCTTTGTGTAATTTGTTGCATGTCCCCAGCAGCTCCACTGGTTTTCTCAGTTTCACCAAATATAACTTCCTCTGCTGCTCTTTCCCCTAAGCCTCCAACTGTCTAGCTTAAAAGTCATACCTACCAACTTTTTTTTTTTGATCAGCAAAGATAAATATATATATATATATATATATATATATATATATATATGAGAAAGATAGCAGTACAAGTAGTACCCATACAAAACATGGAAATTAAACTCAATTCAGTGTAATAAAATCTTATTCAACCCATGTTATCAAGTCAACTATCATGATCACCCATCAGGCATCAACCTTTCAGTTGGAATACTACTACTTTTTCTTTTATGAAACATCAACTAAGTCTGACTTTAACCAAAGCAAAACGGAAGGCTACAAAAGCATGTTTGGAAATTCCTTTAACAAGCATAAGATTGCATGACTTTAGACACGTAACAAGTTAATAATGTTTTGTCCGTTGTCAGCAACATTTTCTCTTCCAGCCATGCTTTGAAAGGTATAGAAGTCGATTTCAAACTCTGGAAGTGTAATTTCAATTATTATATAAAATGACTGGCTACGGTGCAGACATTAATGGAATAAATTCTTATATATTCTGTTGTGGAAGTATTGTTTTACTACTACTATTACTTTATTAATAACATTATAAGTGTCATACTACTACATAATTATACGTGCATTTAGATTGAATAAAATCTATAAATTATATTTGAAAATGTATCATATTTCTTCAAGTAAAGTAGAGTAAAAAAATTACTGAAATGATTCATGATTGACTGAAATAATATTTGTCTGATATTTTAAAAGAAAAGTTTTGGGTTCGTCTATTGTATGCCACATCCAATCCTATATAAAAATTAAATACCTAGCTAATTCACCCAGACTAATAAAAGTTCTTAAATAGGTTAATATACTTAATAATGCTATAAAATTAATTTAATTCTAAAGCTACCTATAACATTAATTGGTTTAAGTTGTGATTAAATTTCAAAAGATTATTTTTCCAGTCAATGAATATATCTTATTTTATTAATAGCTCAATAAATAAATTTACTTTCATGAAAATGAGTATATATCATTAATAGATTTTATAAATAATTAAGGATAAAAAAATTAACAATTATTAACTTAAAAATGGTCTTGTGTTTCTTATAATTAAAAAAATGTATTCTTTTGTTTCTTATATTAAAGATCACAGGTAATATATATTGTAGATGTTTTTAATCAACTAATTCAAATATAATAACATCCCGTAGATAATATATGGTTGTGTGAAGATGTTAACTTGGGTTGAACCCAACTGACTAACCTATTTAATTCACTGAAATGAATTGAGTTGTGCTATATGATTTAAATTTTCATATTATAATAAAATTTATTGTCATATATGTTAAAATTTGTTGATTTTTATAGTAATTACTTTAAAAGTTATATTTATAAAAAATTTTGATTGGTTAATAATTTACAATAGCAATGCATGGAAATTAAAATGATAAATAATGATTATATAGGCATTCACAGGGGTTAATTATAAAAGATTCAAAAGTAGCAAATAACATACCTGTCTATCAAACCTCCCAGGTCTAAGCAATGCTGAATCAAGAATTTCAGGTCTGTTGGTAGCAGCAATGACTATAACTCCAGTGTTTCCAGTGAAACCATCCATTTCAGTGAGCAACTGATTCAGTGTTTGCTCCTTTTCATCATTTCCTCCACCTATACCTGTACCTCTCTACCTCCCTACAGCATCTAATTCATCAATGAATATCAAACAAGGTGAATTTTGCTTGGCCTTGTTAAAGAAATCCCTCACCCTTGAGGTCCCTACACCTACAAACATCTCAATGAACTCTGATCCAGATACGGAAAAGAAAGAAACCCCAGCCTCTCTTGCAATTACCTTGGCCAACAATGTCTTTCCAGTCCCTGGGGGCCCTACCAAAAGTACCCCTTTGGGAACTTTAGCTCCAACTGCAGAAAACTTCTCTGGGGTCTTCAACAACTCAACAATTTGTTGGAAGTCTTGCTTGGCTTCGTTAACTCCAGCTACATCCTCAAATGTAACTCTCGTGTTTGGTTCCATGTCAAACTTTGCTTTACTCCTGAAGTTAACATATCATCGAGTGAAATAATGTCAAGGAAGTTGTTCAATATAACTAGTTTATATCTATGGAAGTGTCAAAGACTTTCATTGATCTAAGATTATGTACTCCTATTAAAATCATGATACTTGGAATGAAATTTTAACCTTAGTTGCTTACTATAATTGTAAGTATTATTCAGACAAAAGTAAATAAATTAGTTATAGACTACATGATATGCACTCGTTTTTCTCCGTTGTTTAAACTTGTTAACTGATGCAATCCCTAGTCAATAGGCCCACCATGGCTTAATTCATTGTTTTATTTTGTTTCATCATGTTCATTGTCCACTTGTCCACTTCTTGCTCAATTGTTGCTGATTCTACGTAGGTCTGTGTCCCATATTTGTATTATTGATTTATTATGCCATTGTCTTGTTGCTGGCCACTCCTTAAAAATTTTCCATATGCGGTGTAGAAGTTGAACATGGTATAATTTTTTATGTATGTGTTCAACATTGTGTTAAATAAATTTTGTTTGTTGTTGTAGGTCCAAGTTATTGACTCGATAAGGTCGTAAAGGTTTATTTTGAAAGCAACAAATACTCGTTTACACAAGTGCAATTGATCTACTCCCTATTTAAAGGTATGTCCTATGAAACTTAATTTACTGTCCTACTTTGATTGATTGTGTCAAGTTAGTAGTTTTTCTTTATCATAACATGCATTTCATTTGGCAACCTTAGTTTCCCGTTCAAGGTTCAAGTCAATGATTAATATGGATAGTTTGGATTAATCGTTGATTTCAATCTTGAATTGTCCGTTTGGACAATTTGAGAAGTAATGCATTTTATGCAACATTCATACATGGACATTACGTACGATTTTTTTATATTTAATGAAATTTCGGTTCCCTGCATTTTGCTTTGTTCTCTAGGTACATACAGATTGCGGCTGATTAACACATCCGCTATCATGTCATGTACTTGAAGACCAATGCGAAATGCTGCCGAAA
The DNA here is from genome assembly GCA_007407185.1 of Glycine tomentella. Lineage (NCBI taxonomy): Eukaryota > Viridiplantae > Streptophyta > Magnoliopsida > Fabales > Fabaceae > Glycine > Glycine tomentella. The sequence continues at coordinate 142,015 of PYAF01003252.1, read as the reverse complement.
TTTCATTAAATTAATGAAACCTTATGTAGTGTCAATGCATGAATGTTGCATAAAAGCCTACTTCTTGAATGGGATAGGGCCACGCCTGTTTGTATACATGACATTGATAAACATGCATATCACATTTATAATTTGTAAGTAAATCAGCAGATGGAAGTCCTGGATCGTAGTTGGATGAAAGCACCACGGATTATGAATGAGTATGAAAATGGTGTTGAACAATTTCTTCAATTTACTAGCCAAAATGCACCATCGTTGAGAGGCAAATTTTTTTGTCCTTGTGTCAAATGTTTGAATGGGAGACGGCAATCCATAGATGACATCCGAACTCATCTAATATGTGATGGCATCATTCCGACTTATACAAAGTGGATATGGCATGGTGAATTGCTGGGGACGCAGGCATGGAATGAAAATGCCACCATTGATGTCAACAACGAGGATCGTATAGAAGACATGATTCGCGACCTGGGCGAAGAACGTTTTCGCCAAGCCCAATCATCGACATATTCTAAATTGGAGTCTGATTCAAAGATCCCTTTGTATGATGGTTGCACATCCTTCACACGGTTGTCAGCGGTGTTGTCATTGGTTAACTTGAAGGCCAGATTTGGGTGGAGTGACAAAAGTTTCACTGAATTGCTTGTATTGTTAAAGAAGATGCTTCCTGAAGAAAACACCCTCCCCAAGACTCACTACGAAGCAAAAAAGATTTTATGCCCTATGGGTATGCAGTACCAGAAAATTCATGCATGCCCTAATGATTGCATCCTATATCGACATGAGTATGCGAATTTGCGCAGCTGCCCAACTTGTGGGTCCTCTAGATACAAATTAACTGATGATGACGACAATGATGAAACAAACTCATTTGGTGGTAGGCCCGCAAAGGTCTGTTGGTATCTTCCCATAATTCCAAGGTTTAAGCGGTTGTTTGCCAATGCAAATGATGCCAAAAACCTTACTTGGCATGCATATGGGAGGAATAATGATGGAAATCTCCGACACCCCGCCGATTCTCCTCAATGGAAGGCCATTGATCGTATGTACCCACATTTTGCCAATGACCCAAGAAACCTCAGGCTTGCGCTAGCTTCTAACGGAATGAATCATTTTGGTAGCCTATCCACTAACCACAGTTCATGGCCAGTGTTGCTTATGATTTACAACCTCCATCCTTTGTTGTGCACTAAGCGAAAATACATAATGTTGTGTATGATGATAGCTGGTCCACGACAACCAGGAAATGATATCGATGTGTACTTGGCACCGTTGATTGAATACTTGAAACAACTGTGGGTTGATGGGGTTGATGTGTTTGATGGGCATCCACAGGAGACTTTTAGGATGCATGCCATGGTCTTCTGTACAATTAATGATTTTCCAGCATATGGGAATTTGAGTGGATATAGTGTCAAAGGACATCACGCATGTCCTATATGTGAAAAAAATACTAGCTTTGTCCAACTAAAACATGGAAGGAAAACAATATATACAAGGCATCGTAGATTCCTCCAACCGTATCACCCTTATAGACGATTGAAGAAGGCTTTTTATGGTTGTCAGGAAAATGAATTGGCGCCTACACCGTTATCAGGCAAAGAAGTATATGATCGTGTGAAGGACATCTTGAATGTTTTTGGGAAAACCCAACAGAAGGAAGCATCTGAGAAGCAAATTTGGAAGAAAAAATCCATATTCTTTGATCTTCCATATTGGTCCGATTTGGATGTCAGACATTGTATAGACCTAATGAATGTTGAGAAAAATGTTTGTGACAGTTTGATTGGCACCCTCCTGAACATTCAAGGGAAGACCAAGGATAATTTGAAATCTCGGCAAGATTTGGTTGAGATGGGTATACGACACCAATTGCATCCAATTGAACAAGGTGGAAAAAGTATTTGCCCCCTGCAAGCCACACTTTGTCTACAAGAGAAAAAAAAATTCTGCCAGTGTTTGCGAACAATAAAAGTCCCACAAGGATACTCTTCTAATATAAAGAGTCTTGTATCGATGAAGGAGCTGAAATTGGTTGGGTTGAAGTCTCATGATTGTCATGTGTTGATGCAACAAATATTGCCTGTTGCAATACGAGGTATATTGCCTGAAAAAGTTAGGGTTACAATTACTCGTTTGTGCTTCTTGTTTAATTCATTTTGTAACAAAGTCATTTACCCCCACGAGTTGGCTGCTTTGGAGAACGAGGCTGTCGTTGTACTTTGTCAGTTGGAGATGTTTTTTCCTCCATCCTTTTTTGATATAATGGTCCACCTAATTGTTCACTTAGTCAGGGAGATAAGGTTGTGTGGTCCAGTTTATCTTCGATGGATGTATCCTATTGAGCATTAAATTAAAGTGTTGAAAATTTATACCAAGAATCAGCACCGTCCAGAAGCTTTCATTGTTGAAAGATATGTTGCCGAAGAAAGTATTGAGTTTTGTTCGGAGTACATCGATGCACTTAAACCTGTTGGGATTCCACAAAGCCGTCATCACCTGACAATGGGAGGTAAGGGAACAAGGGGATACAATGTTGTAACACTTACTCGACAACAGGTTGCACAAGCACATTTGTATGTTTTGAATAACACAAAAGATGTTTTGCCTTACATAGAAAGGCACAAACAATTTTTGCAAGAGTGTCACCCAAGAATGAACTTCATGAAGGTGTTACAGGAACATAACAGAACTTTTGTTACCTGGTTTAAACAACAAATACTTGCTGATGATAGTGCTTCGAAGACTTTAAAACTGTTAGCTGTTGGCCCAAATCTAAACGTTCCCACTTGGAAGGGGTATGACATCAACAATTGTTCCTTCTATACAAAATCACAAGACGATCATAGTACTGTGCAGAATAGTGGGGTCAGTGTTGATGCGGCGTCAGAGCACTTTTGTGGACCATCTGATAACAATCGATTCAAACTACGATGCCTTACTTTGGAGTCATTGAAGAAATATGAGAGCTTGATTATACTGCCTTCAGAGTACCTGTGTTTAAGTGTCGGTGGGTAAACGGTAATACTGGTGTACATCAAGATCCATTCGGATTTACGTTAGTAGAACTAGACAAGGTCGGTTACAAGGACGAGCCTTTTATCATGGCAGAACAAGCAAGACAGGTGTTTTATGTCCAGGATTCGTGTGATGGTAGATTTTCTGTGGTGTTACGTGGAAGAGCGTCGGGCACGGCTAACCAAAAGGATGAAGGTATATTTGAAATTAGTGACATACCTGGTTTCTCAACAAGGATACCTTCCGTTGTAGAAGACCAAGAAGTTGACGATGAACATGCAATTCGTGTTGACCATGATGAAGGTTTATGGGAGAACATTCGAACGTAATCGCGGCATATTAAAGTAATGGTTGTATTTACTAAATTGACAAACAATATCACATTTTTCTCTTCACTAATCACATTACATTACAAATATTTTGATGTTGCAAGTTATAAAATTGAATAGACTTACTTATGTTTTTCAGGTTGATGGAAACACCTCCTTTGTCCCCTGCTACTTCTAACGGTTGCTCAAATTCCACATCTACGAGGAGTAGGCAATCCACCAAGCTGCGAAGGTTGACATTGAGAACATTGGATGAGGCTAGGCCAACGATACATGTCAACCCTAATACTGGGAGAGGATCTGGCAACCACAAAGACAGGTTCCACAGCTATCTTGGTGTCGTTGCAAGAGAGAAAATTCCTATAACACATTGCAATTGGAGAGATGTACCGGACACCTTGAAGGATCTAGTATGGGATGATATTTTGGTATGTGTGAGTACATATTATTTCTTGGATGTTATTGAACTGACTTTAAAAAATGTTGTAAATGAGTAATTGTTTTGTGTCACTCGTTTGTGCAGGCTAAATTTGATATCCCGGAACATGTCCGGGCAAAGAAGAAAGTTATGACATTGGTTGGCACTAGATGGAGACAATTTAAGTCTACCCTAACTAGTAAATACATCTATGCTGACCCAAACTGGCAACCAAAACATGACCCATTACTTATGTATGGTCTGGACACACAAACATGGCAGCAATTTGTTGACACCTGAAAATCCCTAAACTGGCAGGTAAACAAAAAAAATTTTCAAATGAATTATAAGCCATTCTGAATGATATGGGATTGATAGTAGGATAGTAACGATTACTTTTTATTACAGAGAGTTAGGAAAAAAGCACAAGAAACTCAGAAATTGAATGACTGCCCACATATGTTGTCACGTGGAGGGTATGAGTTGCTTGAGAAGAAGCTTATGGATGAAAAGATTAAAAAACGGCAACAGGATGCAATGAATTCAGAAGATTCATCATCCGTCATGCGTCCTTCTTCTCCCATTCCAAGACAGCTGAAGTGGAAGATGGCCAGAACCAAAAAATATGGTAGTATGACATCTGTGGCAGCACAAGAAATAGTGGAAAAAATTGTGAGTATTGTCCAATGCGTTAGTTAGCAACATTTATTTGTATTTTATGTCAAATTTAGTGCCTTGTTCATGTCATTTATGTAGGACTCTTTAGAGGAACAAGCCACACAAGGCGCATTTGTTCCCCAAGGTCAATATGACATACTAAATACTGCCATTGGAAAAAAGGATCACCCTGGTCGTGTTCGCGGAGAAGTGACAGGGGTGACAATCAGACAATACTTTGGGTCCACTTCACGTGCATCCAGTGGTTCTTCTGCATCCATCAGTCCACAACAATTGGCTGCACTTGTCAAACACATTAAGGAAGAATGCAAAAGAGAGTTAAAGGAAGAAATAAAGCTTGAGTTGTCTCAAATGGGCTCACCGATGTCAAACCAAGTTCAGCCAGACATAGACAATGCATTGGCCAAAGTCAGCACAAAGGGGAGTTGTGCAGAAAATGAAGCCAACCCTTCTGCTGGACAAAATGGTGAAGCTGTTAGCCCGTGTATGGGGTTGTATGTACAAAGTAAGGGATCAACACGACTAGTGGCAATGGGCAAAATTTGTGATGGGAAGTCCACCATTCACAATGTAGAATATGCAGATGATGTTGTGAGGGTTACTGTTTCGACCGTTATCGACGGGGAAGCCGACGTTCCTTTCCCGAATGCAGAGATTAAAAAGGTCAGGGACACCGTAAACACATTTGTTGCATGGCCAAAAAATCTTGTGAAGCCATTGTCACATCAGGTACCTCTCCTAATAATTGAAATTACATACACATGGTTTGTTTTAATGCAAATAAAAGGTCAACTTTTGTTGGGATTAACTGTTTTACACATTTAGGATCCACAAGAGTGTCCAAATAATGAGATTCAAACGGTTTCAAGTCCAACTAGTAGTGGAAGTGAGATTGATGAGTTGGATGATTTGGTGAAGCTTGTACCTGATGTTTATTACAAACCGGTAGCGGTGCGTTGGAAAGGGTCTACATTTGGCCATCCAAATGTTGATTCCACATTGTTCATAACATTTTCAGATGTCAATGAAATTCTAGCAGGGGACAGGTGTTTGAACATATCTGTAGTGCAATTGTGGATCATGTAAGTCAATGTGTAGTTTTGGTATTCGTTATAATAAGTTATCATTGTCAACATTCATTGTCAACATTCACATAAATCTGTTCCTTATGATGCAAATGTGGGAATTTGATAGGTATATGGCGGAGTGGACCTCATCGTTGGTAAAATCTTCGGTGTATGCCTTTTTTGAGCCTCAATCAATACTCAATGCGAAGGATAGACGTGCTGAAACTCAGGAATACATTGACCAATGGATGCAGGATTCCCAAAAAGAGTTGTACCTAGGAGCATACTTGAATCAGTAAGTAAAATGTTTTATTTGTAGTATTTGGAAACGACCGTGCTACATGAAGGTAACATTATGTTGGAAATATGCAGGGCCCATTGGCAGCTTTTTATTCTGTGTCCTAAAGACCATACCGTCGTATGGTTGTGTTCATTGCGTAAGAAGCCAGATGTTCACATCAAAACCGTAATTAACAAGTAATATGTTCAGCACGCGATACATGAAATAGGTTGACATATCATTTATGGTTTCACAACAATTCTAATGTTTGTCAATGTTTTCCAGTGCAATGAAGAAATTGAAGACCACAACAGGCGATAAACCAAATCCACCTCCACCCACCTGGATTGAGTTAAAGGTTACAATTTTTATTAAGCCGACATATCCATGTACTGATATTTAACAATTGTTGGATTGAAACAACTTAATTTGTTTGTTTACTTATGTTTTAGAGCCATGTTCAACCCGGAGGATATGAGTGTGGGTATTACGTTATGTATTGGATGTGGAACATAGTTATAGGGGATCTGAAGAATGATTGGAGCAAGGTATAATTATATTAACACCTTCAAAATTCATCAACCTAAATGGATATATATGTGTCAATGACATTAAACTAAATTCATATTTTGTCTACTAATATTGCAGTGGTTTAATGATGGAACATCGTTGGCTGTTGAACAGATAACTGTTATAAGAAAGAAATGGGCAGCTTTTTTTTTGGAAGTTAAATGTGCAATGGAAGATTCCTCATTCAACAACTTGTTACATTTGAATGAGCCTTAATTTTATAGTTGGTTATGTTTTATAATTGTAGAACTTGCGGTACATTATGAACATTGTTAGACACACGACAATTGTTGGTGATTTCATTGTCATGTTTGTCAATGTTTATGAATGACATGGATCATTTTATTACAATTGTCATCTGATTGGTATTTAAATTGGGTTATTGATTGGTTTGTGTGCTGTTGGAAATGTGAATGTTTCACATTACTTGGGAATAGTTATTCGAACAAACGAAGGAAATGATGAAGACCTAGTCTTCACATTATTATTTGCTTTTATTGTTCCGTGATAGTTTTGACTGAAATAGTGCACTTGATAAATCTTTAAATGGGAAAGAAAAGCAAATGTGTTATTTGAACATGGAAGAGATGAACACATTAATGAACTCAACATACTTACTGTCATGCTCAATGAAAAAGGTAATATTTTGGATGTCCAATGTCTACTTATGATTTCCTTCGTGTGTAACATGAATGCATTATAGCTGATTGTCATTTTGGTTGTCCAAGGTACTATTTTAAAGACTGCGAAGTGGCTACAATTGGGGAAAAGTTGGGTAACCAGCTGACCAAACTCAAATGTTGTAGAAGGTGATGTTCCTTTAACATTCTGCTGACGGAATGAAGGGGTTTGTATCATGATCTTAATGCCTACAGGATCTTGTTTGATCAGGTATAATTGGTGGTTAATAAATGCTTCAAACATTTAACTAAATCTTGTTTTTTCCTATTTGTAACTTGGACTGGCTTGTGTTGTATACACAGGATGCTAATCCCAGGTTGTCTTGCTTTGGCCTCATGAAGAATAGCAGAGATGGCAAGAGTTAGAGTACAAACCTGGCTTTGACCCCTCCTGAGTACTTAAGGACTGGTAAATCGATTTTCCTTAGATGAGGGAAACATATCTGGGGTTATAAGCAAGTATGCTTACTTATCCATGCAGTCACTGTTATCTGGTACATTTGGGTTTTTATGCAGGTAGAGTGACTGCAGAGAGTGTGGTTTACAGTTTTGGAACTTTGCTGCTAGATCTATTGAGTGGTAAACATATTCCACAAAGCCATGTAAGTTTTTCCTATCCGAACCTGTTCTGAAACTCTCCTTCTGCTAGCGTTTAACTAAATCATCTTTCTTCCTATTTGTAACTTCAATTTCTGCCACATGGACACCCTTTGTATGATTTTTTTTGTGTTCTGTTCACCAGAAGGTGTGCTTCGATACTGCTCCTTAGCTTCATCCATCTCAATAACATACTTGCTTGCCTGAATACTTCCTTGGTGCTAGCTGATTCCAGATTTTAATACTTGAATCTCTCTCATTTCACCCTTAGTTTTGAAACTTCCATTCATGTGTTTAACAGCCATTTCAATTGCACTGATCCTTTTCTGCAAGTATTGGAAGTCTGGAAGTGCATCTGCTGCCATAGCATTCTGATCTTCAAATCTGAAAGTTCTTTTGACGGAAGTTATTGATTATTTTTTTCTTCATTCTTGGTCTTATGAACCCCATTTTCCAAAATCTTGGCTTTTGCAATGTATATTCAATATGCACTTAAAGTGAACAATGTTATTACAAATAATTTCATCCAAAAGTAACAGTAACACACATCTGCTGCTAATGTCATTATGTTTCTCCTTCAAAGCACCTAGTGCTTATGACTGAGGCTCTAATCAACCCAAATGGCAACAGACCAAAAATGACCCAAATCATGTTTGAGATCTTCAATGTGTCTGCCATGTATGTGGTCATCCAGGTTGTCCTCTCCCTACATGCAAGTGGTCGCACAACTGGTTTGTATTTGTATGCATCTGTTTCAAGTCATAATTCTGTCATCATATCATTGTATCCCTGAATCAAATACTTTATGAAACAGGTATTGTTTTGGACTCTGCTGATGGTGAGTCACACTGTGCCAATTTTTTGCGGGCTATGCTGCTGGAATTCATGAGACCACCTACAAGGTAAGAAAAGACGTGTTTATTTCTTTCTATAAATTGTCAGCCTTGCTACCTAATATTATTGTTATTATTCAATTTTAGTCTTTCATGTGACTGTTTTAGTCTCTATAAAATTAATTGTAAAGTTGTTAAGTGATATAGGTCCAGTTTATATTGGAAGATTTTGATTTCAGCCTCTGTAATTTAGGAAACATCAACCTTGTTTTCTAATATTTGTTAGCATAGGGGAAAAAACTAAAAGAAAAATTAATAGGGATCAAATCCAACTAGAACTTTTTCTAGTCTAGGGAATTAAAACCAAAAGATGTGTATATTATGGGAACAAAAAAGTCAATTAAGCCGTTAACAGTCATTGGAAATTTGAATCTGTCATATAACTAAAATTAGTTTACAAAAAATTGATAAAAGTATTTTCTAATAATAAAAAGTTTTAATCACCAACCAATAAGCAAAATTAATATTGTGAGTACAAACATGCTAAAACATATCAATAGAATTATCCAAAATACTACACAAATCCAACTAGATTCTTTGTAGGCAACCCAGACCTGATATTGTATGAATAGTTAGGAATAGGATACTGAAATGGAAACAAAACAAGTGTACTGAAATTAAACTTTGGCATTGGTTGAATTGAACACAAACCTTGCACATATTTTGACTTTGATTATCTCAACATTGTTTAGTTGTCAGTAATCAAATAGGTCATTTTCACAACTATTGACAAATGACAATGAAAAACTACTATTCCTTAAATTATTTTAAAAATTTCCTATAGATCCTGAATGCAGTTGGTAGTGCCTATTTCAGAAAAACTGTTATACTCAGTTAAAAATCATACAATCACTCCTATTCACAATGGTGACCAAAAGCAGGAAGGTGTCCCTCATTGAAACATTGTTTAACATAAAAAGGAGGAAACTTTGCATTCGGTTCTAAATCAGGTTCAAGGCTTGAAGCATTGCTAAGTAAGTTACAGTTGTTATGCGTGAGCATCAATCTTAACATTTTAATAACTAACTTGATGAATACTGATGTCGAGGCTCTTAAGGTACGCTTTTTCCCTAGTGTCTGATGTCTATTGTAATGGTGGTGCTGACAGGTTCAAAAGAATCACTGGAATTTAAAGCTGTTAATTAGGGACCAATGCTGGCTTTGATGCTGTAACGTCTCCTTTATAACAACAATTCATAGGGTTGAAATGTAGTAACCCATTATCTTAATGGTACCTCAAACTAAAATTTTAAATTATGACTAAAAGTGGCGAGGATTATATGTTAAAAACCTCCGTAAATCACAATGCTTCCTATATTGATACTCAAAATCTAAAGCAAGTCCTTTTTTTGTTCTATTTTGTGTTTTTAGTTTCAGATTAAGAACTACCTTTTAGTGCCTGAGTATGGTAGGCCGGTGGATAGATGGAAACAATTACAGGCATAACAGAACATGACAGGTAGCATTTGATGCGTGGAGAGAGATAGGAAATCATTTCTATACATTGGAGAGGTGGTGTCAATTGGAGGGAGGCAAGAATTGGATAGTGGTGGGAAGGCTTTAGCCGTAGGGAGACTGATTTCTTCAGAGGAAGAGGAGTCCTAGTATTTTCCTTTAAGGTTAATTCTGTTTGCTTGTTAGGATCACGACTCCATTGTATTGTTTACAATTAATGCCATCAAGTTTACTAGAATTTATTTCTGAAATTCTTTGTTGTTATGTTTTGAGTTTCATATCTGATTTATTGAATTTCTGGTTCCTACCGGAGTACCATAAGTTTGGTCTGCCTTACATTACAAATGGTTTTTTTTTTTTAAATTAAAAAGTTACTATGTTAGAATTTCTGATGCATCCCAATGTAGTTTCTTATTCTTACTTGAATTTTTGACATTTTCAATGAAATGAGTGTCTTCATTGTCTGTGTTTGATGACTGTAAAGCGCCTACACTGTTCTCTTATTTGCTTAGAACTTTCATGTAAATTTCGTCTATCAGGAAGTTGTTTAATTTTTTAATGTTCTTTGCTGGCAATCAAAATGTTGCTGGAAAAAATTGACCATATTGGATCTTGGGCTTTCAGCATAGTGGTGGGTGTCCAGTTATTCTTGATTTAACCAAGTCACCAATCATACTTTCTATGTATGAAAGCGAGAATCCATTTGAGGATTATTATTTAAGAGCTAATTCAGTCATTTCCCTCAGATTGCTTCTATTAAATATAACCTTTGCTCTATCTTTTGCATTTCTAGTTCTAGGAAAGAAATAGAACCGTTGATCATAGAAATAGAACTGCCACTTGACAAAAGAAAAATCCTCACTGGAAGTGCTCGCAGCGTGATATAAATACTAGCAACCTTTGTTATATTTCATATTTATATATGATATTAGGATCAGACCAGTCTATTCTGGTTTTAGAATGAGGCAAAATATAAAGGTGCTTAATTTTTAGTTTGGAAAGTCCGAAACCACAGTTTGGGGAAAAGGTTGTCTCTTTTAACTTTTGCACAAACCTTGTTCTGCAGTTTCCAAACTGACATCCAAACATGCTAAAGATGGTTGTATTTGCTTTAGAACTTAATATTAGGACTGACAATGTGACTTGCTTGATAGTCTTTTTAAGTTTCTGGCACTTATAACCTACTTAACATCTATATGTAACATTGGAGTTAAATCATGCTTGTTATATGATTTATTTGAAAAAAAATGGACAGGGTGGGTGCAGGTTTACTTTCCCCAAGCAATTAGCAAAACATATAGGGAGAAGGTTGCCCCTATGTTGTTGGAGTTGGGTGTCTATTTCTATAACCTACGTACTAATATAATGCAAACAATGTGTAGTGAAAGACTAGGAACCATTTTCTAGTTGCATTTAACTTATCATATGAACAATGTAATCCATATTAACCTCATGTTGTTACTGTTATTATTCTACTCAATTGATAATTTTCTTGTATAGATTTTCTGTATCTGTTCAGTTCTTGATAATGGAGATTAATATACATGAAGGAATTTTGATTCTAAATGTTCTATTGAGTATATATAACTAATTTTTCCAGTTGAACGAAGACCTCTCCTTCAACCCACATGGTGGAAGACTAAGAGAAAGTGACACGGATTATGATACAGATGATACATCTATGGCAGCACTAAGACGTCGTCTTAAGAGAACTCGTGAATAGTACTATCGATATACAAGGTACACACTAATTTGCTTGGTATAGAAGTTGCTCCATGGTTCTGAAATTCAAATTATGTAGATTCATCAAAATCATGGATTCATTTGGTGATTAGGTTCTACTTGGTGGGTTGTATGCAAGACTATAGTAGGAGTAATTTTGTTCCTTTAATAAAGTCCTTTGCCTCATTGAAATAGCTTAAAACTGCATGACATTTTGATATAAATGCAATATGGTTGGGAAAATATTGGTAAATGAGTTAGCCTTCTGTATATGTATGCGCCTGTAGTGTGTGTACATGGGGAAACCCACAAATTTTATGCAGCAAATTTGTAATTTCTTTTATTTTTTTTTGCCCTTATGCTATACACATTACATCCTTCAGTTTATGTTAGCTTATATAATTTGAATAGTTTATTCTTCAATTCACTTAAAATACCATGGTTCTTCTAGGCTTCTAGCCAACAAACTTGAAAGTGACAATAGGGAGAGAATGTTTGTGCTATTTATTTTGGGATATATTCTTGGCTTAAGATACTAATTGTATGTTGATAAGGGTATAACTTGTTTGCAATTAATAAAGACCACGCAGGTTTCCTTATGGCTAGTTTTCTAGGTCTTGAATTTTTTGTGGTTTTTTCAATATGACAAAGCTTTATTACCTATGCGTCTTTGTTTCAGGTTTGTCAGTAATTTGGAAATTCAGTCGCCTCAAGTCGCTTTCTATTGCAACATGAATTTAACATTCAAAGTACACAACGGGTTATTTATTCCTTTTGTTTTTACATGTAAGGTTGATCACTAGTTTGAAGTGATAATTGATTTTTGGTTTCCTTTTAAACTCTCAGGATTCTTAACTCTAGTGAGTTTCAATTATTATCATGTTATAAGTGTCAATAGTGTTTTGTATTTTCTAGCATTTTATAACATAGTATTGGTACAATAATCTGGATGTTGTAATGGTTTTACGTTATGTGATGGTTTAATTCGCATAGAAAGTGTTAAATGATTTTAATAATTTAATGGTTGTATTAAATGATTCGTAGGTGTAAAATAATTTAAAACAATTTATAAACAAACAGTTTATTAACAAAATTTCGTGCTCATAAATAAGGTTTAACAAAAAAAACAAAAATACAAACAATGACGGTTATTCAAGAAAACCGTCATCGTAGGTCAACATACGATGACGGTTTTTTCGAAGTAACCGTCTTCGTAGATGTTTAATAAAAAATTGTAATAAAAAATTAATATTAAAATTACATACAACGAAGACGGTTTTCGTGAATAACCGTCTTCGTATGTTTCTAATTTTTTCAAAAACAAAACTGAAATTAAATAAATATGAAGACGATTATTAAAGCCAAACCGTCATCGTATGTCCACCTACGATGACAGTTATTAACAAAAACCGTCATTGTAGGCATTTAATTTCTTAAAAAATAAAACTGAAAAAAATATATATGAAGACGGTTATTGGAAAAACCGTCATCGAATGGGACTCTACGATGACAGTTTTTCTAAATAACCGTCTTCGTAGGTATTTAATTTTAAAAAATGTAAATTAAAATTAAATAGCTACGAAGACGGTTATTAAGGAAAACCGTCATTGTAGGTGGATATACGATGACGGTAGGCTTTAATAACCGTCATCGTAGATTTTCCAATTTTTAAAAAATTAAATTGAATTTTTTAAAAAATTAAATTGAAATTATACCTACGAAGACGGTTATTAAGGAAAACCATCATCGTAGGTTAACATACGATGACGGTTAGACTTTAATAACCGTTATCGTAGATTTTCTAACTTTTAAAAAGTTAAACTGTAATTAAATAGCTACGAAGACGGGTTATTAAGGAAAATCGTCATCGTAGGAAGATATATGATGACGGTTAGACTTTAATAACCGTCATCATAGATTTTCCAACTTTTAAAAAATTAAATTGAAATTAAATACCTACGAAGACGGTTATTAAGAAAAAACCGTCATTGTATGCGCATCTACGATGACGATTTTGAGAAATAACCGTCATCGTTTCCATTAAAATAAAAAAAATTTATAATTAAAAAATTAGCTATATGACGGTTTTTGGAACCGTCATCAAAAGCCTCCCCCTTTTAACGACACCCATAGCAATGACGGTCCTAGAACCGTCATCGTATGGGTAAAATAACCGTCATCAAAAGTGTGCTCTGTAGTAGTGTGTTGATATAATTAAAGTAATTAATTTAATTTAATTATTGAATATTAAAAATATAACTATTATATATTAAAGTATATAATTTTATTATGAAGTAAAGAAATATAATTTATTAATTATAGAAATTATTGATAAAAATACAAATGTTTAACTTGATTTTTTCATTTATTATTAAGTATAGGTTCTTGCTAGTCATCTAGTGGGGGTGGGTCAGGGGCTGTTAGGCTAGTGGCTTCAAAATCAGCATCATCCTCAATCAACAATAGGAGAAAACACTTAGTGTTTCACCTATGACTAGTCACGTACTTTTCACCGCATTTGTAACATAATCCTAGGGTTTTACAGTGTGGAACTAAAAATTGGGTAGTAGATGGAGAAGAAGGAGTGTAGAGAGTGGTATGGGAAAATTGACGGTTGGATTTTGGTTTGGAATATTTGATTTTAGCTTCAATGAGCTTAGCTAAACCAATGGCTTGGGAAAAATGGAAGAGGTTTGTTGCATAGCCATTTTGCAGTGAATTTTAGAGACGAGACTAGATAAAAAATCAGTTAATGATAACATCTTGAGGTAACCCGAAAATCTGATTGTAGATTCTCTCAAAATTGGTCCGATAGTCAATAACAGAACCATATTGTCTCAATTTAAATAATTCATCCTAATGATTTTCATATGAAGAGGGACCAAAATGCAATTCCGAAGGCCTTTTAAAAAGAACCCTAATTTGTAAACTAAGTATTTTGAAGCATCCACTTAAACCAGCTAAGAGCATCAACCTTCATATAAAAAAGAGCTACATAGAGACGTTGTGATCTAAAAGGATTTGGTAAAGTGTTAAAATTGAACAGCTTGAAATAACCAATCATGAGGGTCAAAATCTTAAAAAATAGCTAGTTGCAGTTTGGGTGGGCGTATGGGGTTGGTGTTGTTAGGGTTGGGCAATGGAAAAGGAAAGGAAAAATGGTCGTGTAAGGTGCAATGACTGTGGTAAAGATAGGATATGGGAAAGGAGGACGAGTATGAGTAAGGGAAGATGAAGTTTGAGGAGAGTGGGGTTGGGAGGTTGAAAAGGAAATGGATTCAATGGGAAACATGGAAGGAACGTTGGGAAAAGGCAGGGTGAGGGATGGGTTAATGCCAAAGTGAGAGGGCATGCCATATGGGTATGAAGTGAAAAGGGTTTAGGGTATTGTAGCTAGAGGGGAAGAACCAAGGGTTTGGGTAGTGGTTATGAGTAGAGGAACAAGCAATGGCCCGGTAGCATATGTAGAAATAGGGGACGAACTTGGTGGAGGGGGTGTAAGGGACGAAACTTGGTCTTGGAGGGTGGACAAGAGTGTGGTGAGGTTTTTATAGTGAGTGTCCATGTTCTACTCCAGTAGTTTCTGGCGATTGTCTTGAGCAACCATTTGAGACTGCATAACAGTGAGGAGTTCGTGGATGGCCCTGAGAGGGGGCAAAAGAATCTAAATAATATTTTTCTCCTAATTATTTACGAATAGGGTGCTGTTTGAAACTTATTTACACAATGAGGCTCTCAAACACGTCTGCATGGGGCGTGTTGTAACACACTCAAATGGGACGTGTTTCACCAGGAAGCGACACGTGGCAGACATGTACAGGAGGCGCAGTGTGAATGAAAACTTCGGAAGACCATAACTTTTGACTGGGATGTTCGATTGAGGTGAAACCGGTGACCACGCACTCGAAACTAAGATTGAGGCAAAGCCAACAATTGCCACGTGTCGCTTCCTGGTGAAACACGCCCCATGCAGATGTGTTTGAGAGCCCCATTTGTGTAAATAAGTTTCAAACAGCACCCTTTTTGGTAAATAATTAGGAGAAAAATACCATTTAGGTTCTTTTGCCCCTGAGAGGGTCATCCCCATCCTTTTGAGGAGTGGGAGGTATGGGAACAATGGATGAAAGTACCAATTTGTTAGGAATTTAAGCTACTACTTCCGAAACTAAGAAAAACAAATGTAAGGAAAACTTAAACAAATAAAAAGAAGACTCTTGTTTTCATTTTTCCTAACCCTAATCTTCAGCCAACACAACTATATAGTGAGATAAAAATGGTTGAAGCAATAAGGGCCAACAGAGGTTACAACTAGAAAGCAAATAACATACAAGATTGAACTTAAAAGGTCCTTAAAGGCTACACCAAAAGAAAAGAACAATAAAAAAGGCCTATATAGAGATAGTTATGGCCCATATTGAATAAAATTTGAGTGGTGCTTCATACACCATCTAAAAATTCTACTACACCATTAATTTTTCAAAAATCCGAAAATACCCTTGCTGCTTTGGACACTTATTTTAGTTAAGCTGAGCACCATTTTTGCTTCTTGTTTGTTGTTGTTGTTGTTGATTTTTGGTTCACCTCAGTTGCATTTGAGAAGCATTGGTGATTTTTGGTGCCATTTCGGTTTATTTCGTCGGAGTTGTGGGTGGTTGCCGGAGCAGCGAAGTCGTCGTCGAAGTGTGCAAAGGTGGGTGTTGTCTGCTATCGTACGGATTCGGTAATCCGTATGGATGCTACGGATTAGGTAATCCATATGACTCTTACGGATTGGTCAATCCATATAACTCATACGGATTATCTAATCCATATGACTCATGGATTGGCCAATCCGTAAGAGTCATACGGATTAGGTAATCCATATGCCTTATATCAGTGCTTTTTTTATAAAAAAATCAAAAAAATATATATTTAAATGAGATTGATTTGAAGTTGACAAATAATTTCGTTGAGAAAATACAATACAATAAGTTAATTTTTCGATTCTTTTTTTTTAATATGGTGTTCTTGAGACTTTCATGATATGTTAAAATATTATTATTATTTATTTAACACTTGATTGAATTTAATTGTGTTTGTAATAGGTTTTTTTAAGAGACAATTGTCTGTTGCCATTTACGGCGTGCTTGTGGGCTACTCACTGTTCAAATGAAGCTCAATAGTGACCCAATCATTACATGGGTCGAATGCAAATGTATACTAAATAAATGAAATTCCACACTGAACATATTGATTCAAATGATGTGTAGAATTATTTGAACAACTAGAGTTGTTGTTTAATATCATTAATGCATTAGTATTTCATTACATCTAACAAAGTTTCCACAATTGTCCAACATGAAAAAGTCAAAAAATAATGTCCAAATTGTTTAAACAAAAATATGGCATTATTGTCATCCATGTCGCCTTCGCTGTGCATCTCTTGGCCGTGTGTCCCGCGTATATACAATGTCATCGGCCTACGCTTCTTAGTGGCTTCATCTTTGTTACCTCCGACATTTCTACCACTTGCTCGGTCAACATCTCGTCCAAGAGCCCGACGCATTCCTCTAGTCTTAGTCATAAGCTGTACAACATTTGTTTACATGTTATATACTCTTTCAATAAGAAATACACAATTATAAAATAATAAAAGCTTGCCTTGGTAAACCTAAACTGCTCCTATAAATCAAACATTAGATAATGTTTCAATAACAAATTCACAATTATAAAATAATAAAAGCTTCTCAAACGTTTAAGCTAAATTCCTATTTACAGCCTAATAAGCATCTAATCCAATGCAAATGATAAGAAAATTAACCTATCTCAATAAATGTATGCACTATTTGACGTTACTTGCTTCCATTTGGATTTAGATTTGAAGTGGAAGAATAATTGGGACCAAAAAGTGGAAATACTCATACATTTATAGCATCAAAAGTGACAGGGGGGGGGGGGCTAGGATATAGTATGTCTTAGAATTTGGGCTTATAACCTAATCTACCTTACAAAACTGGCTTCTTACGTAAGCATTCTCCAAGCCTTATAAGGACTATATTGTGATGCGTCCAGTTGGTGTGGGATCTCAACGCACTCATACACACTAATATGATTTTAGAATTTGGGCTTTGTGCTTTGGGATACACACTAATACAAAACCATTTTTAAAAAATTACACCTCATATGGATTGACCAATCCATATGAGGTTTACGGATTCGGTAATCCATACACTCCATATGGATTGGCCAATCTATATGAGGTTTACGGATTCGGTAATTCATACACTTTCATACGGATTGGCCAATCCATATGAGGTTTACGAATCAGGTAATTCGTACACCCCATACGAATTGGCCAATCCATATGAGGATCACGGATTACCTAATCCGTAAAACCTATACGGATTGACCAATCCGTATGGAGTGTATGGATTACCGAATCCGTACAGTGACCTCTTCTCCCTTTCACGAACCAAAAACACCAACACTTACCTCAGAAGCGCCGCCACCAACTAGAGAACACGCCACCAACCAATGCCACCACAAACCACCACGATTAGCCGAACAAGGAAAGGATGAATGTAACGCAAAAACCAAGCAATCACCAAGCACAACACGCATGAAGCAATGGAGGAGAAGAGAAGAGAAATTGAGAAATTTGGCTAATTAAATAGACAAGGGCAAAATGGAAAACCCATTATTACATTAATGGTGTAGTAGAATTTTGAATGATGTATGAAGCACTACTCATAAAATTTTCAACCAGACAAACTCTTGAGTGCTTTATTTTTTTGTTTTGCTTGGTCCAGCTGTTGTGACCCATTAACAGAAATGTCTGATCGTAATTCAAATAAGTTTGTCTAAAAAAAGAAGATATGTGAGAAAGAAAAAAAAGTTAAACAAGAAAACTTTTTTTCCTTATTAAACAATGAAACTTAACCACCTAAACTAGATCTATTTAATTTAGTTCAAATTGCTGAAAGGTGAATTTGATTTTTAAATAACAAGATCGTCAGAAAAAAGTATATAAAAAAATACATATGAAAAACCAAAAATTACCATTGTTGCCTATCAAATAACAACGTCACACATGCACTAAAGCCGCGTGTCTAGCGCCGACACCAAATTTATAACTGCGATTTTTTCTCATAAAGTAAAACAATGTAAGAATTAAAATTCTCACGAGGAATTTCTGGAGATTCCCCTTTACGTGTGTGTACATATATAGAGATGTGAATTTAAAATGATCAGCATCCACACGAGCTTTCATCATCGGATTCTTCTTAGTTCTTATCCATGTGCCTCTTTCTCTCTCCTCCTTCATGTGTTTTCTAGCTCCTATCCCTGGACACCATTTCCTTCATCGAATAATTAACTCTAAAATTGCATCTACATAGCCAACTTTTTTAGTTTGATATTCCACCACACGAAGCTATCCATTATCTTTGGATTCTCATTTTGTAGCGGCGGGGGATGCTTTATTTGCCTTATTTTAAATTTTTCTTTTTCTGCACCCTTTTTGAATAATGTAGAGGATGAATAAAAAATCATCTAACACGTAATTTATAATCCATTAAGTCAAACAATCAAATGTTTATTGATTAAACAAAAGTAATTAAGAAATGAGTCAGATTAATCCACAGTATTTAAATCTAAGAATAATGTATAGTATTGGGTTTATGCTATATAAATATTTTTATAAAACGGATATAATAATCTACAAAATATTGAATTAATGGGTTGAATATTAATTTATCTATTTTTTTACAGATTAATTTATCTATTTAATATAGTTAATAAATGGGTTTGAGTGATTTTTTATATATTAAATGAACCGTAAATGGATTTAAAAAATCATAATATATTTTTAACAGTCAATAAATAAATATTTTTTTTACCCATCTATTATATTAAATTCAAAATTTATTTAATGTGTCCGTTTGAAAGTTAACCCTATAAACACTAGACAGTTCCGAGTAAATTGATGTTACACTTGCATTTCGTGAAGTACAAAAAATCTCAACCCACTGCATGCGTATAACTGAAATATAACGAATAAAACTAAAACTATATTAACATAAAAATATTTTAAGTAAAAAAATAAAATACATTTTAAATTAAAATAAAATACTATTTTTTATTTTTATTATACACATGATTGAATGTTTTTAGTTTAGTATTTTTTTATTCTTCTTAACTTATTTGACATTTCTTTGATTTTTATTTTCTCATTTTAATTCAATTTTTGTCTTAACAAATAATTTGACTTAATTGATAATTATTGTTTATTTTCAAATTTTGTGTTTACTCGACCTATCTTCTTTGTACAGGACCTATGAGATGCTACAAAACTTCAAATAGAGCATATGAGTAGTTAATAGAAAGTTAAGGAAAAAAAGCTATAATTTTATTAGAAATACGCTTAGGTCAATTCTTCCGTTTTGAAGGTCATTTTAGGCTTGAAAGTTAGAGTCTCTACATTTGGATTTTGGGTTGCGATATTGAATCTTTGCATTGTGTAATTAGCTTAATTAGAGATATTAGTGGGCCTAATCAAGGCTCATCCTTTCCTTCTAGTTAGTCACATTATATATTAGTCTACTTAGTGTAGTTAGTTAGTTAGAATCATGTTGTACAAAACTTAACTTAGAAATTTATAGTGCAAGTTTTGAGATTAAGCTCTTCTCTCTCTTTTTCTCTCAATTGTTCTTCATCTTTCTTCCTTGCTTCAACTTTGTTATTCTCTTTTCTTGCTCAAATTTCATTATCCTTCCACTGGTGATGACAATGGAAGGCTAAACAACTAATCAATTCAAGGATTCAATCCAAACAATGAGTAATTGGAGTGTTGGTTAAATATTTTGAATTTTGTGTGAATGTTCATCTTCTTCTCCAATTTTATTTTTGATTTTCCTGATTTTGAATGCGTTTAGGATTGAAAACGAATTAGATTATTGATTAATCTAACCACAGATTGATTGGATGATATTTCGATCTATTTTGTGATCTCAATGAATTTAGGGATTAATTCGATTGAGTTACCACTAATGACATTGACTATATTTTCACAATATGATCATCATCTGTAACAAACTGTGATAATTCAAATTGTTTGGATTTTGTGAATTGGATTGATGTTCTTGAATCTGTTTCACAATCTATTTCATAAACTTTGTCAGCTTCTGCATTTTTATTTATGTTTTTCCAATTTTCTTCTACTATCTTCAAACTGTTTGTTAAAATCTTATGTCATTTACAACTCGATTGAAGTCGATCTAGATTATTATTGTATTGCATAATTAATCCTAATTTTATTTGCTTTGGAACGATTTGACTATCGTTATCAAAACACAACAAACAATTTTATTTATCTTATAGTGACATTTTGTTTGTATTAATTAGTACAAAAAATATTTTTAAAAATAAAGCATATAGGTTAAAATTTTCTCTGAGAACACAACTGCATATTTAAAAATTAAACTTGAGATAACTGGTTAATCTAAAATAATCTCAGCCAGTTAATCGATACGTCTGCTAATTTTAATCTTAATATTACAATTAAAATAAATAATTTAAATTAAATAATATTGACTATATCTATATTTTATAATATATATATATATATATTCCTATCAATCTCGAAAATGAATTTAAATAAACAATTACACATTTCAACATATTTTCTACTTTGTTCCCTAAACAAAGAAAGTTGAAAATAATGTGAATATTTAGGTAAGCAAATATTACTTAATTACATTATATATAGTTGCGTATGTGTGAAATGCATTTTGATCGGTATCAATGAAAAAGATAAGGAGAAAAGAAAAATTGAAAGGAGTAGTAAGAGGGAATGCTCAAAAAGATAAGGAGAAAAGAAAAATTGAAAGGAGTAGTAAGAGGGAATGCTCAAAAGCATATTGACCTCCATTTCAAATTAAAAAGTTACTTTTTTCTTCCCTCTCCTTTCTCTCTTTCTCTCTTGTGTGGAGATGACTCTATAAGAGCAAAAGAGCAAAAGAGAGCTCGCAGATGAAGAGAGCATATAGCTCATAAAATTAAGTATTAATTTGAAAAAATATATGCATATATCTATTGAAGAAAATTATGTATATTCATCACTTATCATATAATAATTCAAATCATATATAAACCCTTTTGCAGGCATTTTACCAGTAGGCCAAAAGTTGAGATGCTCACTAGAACTACTCTTACCTATGCAGAGATCAGACCCTAATTAAGAAGGATAGATAAACCAAATATACAAACCTGCAAATGTTTATGTAATTAATGGTTTTCATGCTTTACAAAGCTAGATTAATAACATCACTCCACCAGCTAGCAAAATCCAGCAAAATAAGTATTATTAATAAAAAGAAAAACCGAGCCTAACAATTAAGCTATTATGTATATTCTGCAGCTGCATACTACAAATATAAGTCATAAAGATGAATTTCAAACTCCACTTGGGGTAAAACTTGAAGCAGCAGGGACACTACTTTTAATTGCAGAAAAGAAAAAGAGCTCTATATCTGGTGAAGCAAAAAATGCTATTGGGGATCTCTTGGTCTTGGATGAGCACGATGATGTGATGGTTGTTGTTGTTACTCTTCTCTTCTTAGGAGCTGGTGGACATTTTAGCACTTCTGGTATTCTGAACCTTTTACCCTTTGGTGTAGAACACACACTTGCACATATATCTTCCTCATTATGATCACCCTGTATTTCTTTGGTGCCTGTAGAAGAATTAAGTGTAGTAGCAGCATAAATCATTGATGATTGTTTCTTCTTCTGCTTTCTTTCCTCAAGTTTCTTGCACTTCATTCGAGTTCTTGCAGAAACTGGTGCCATCTATATTGCTGGCTAGCTAAATCCTAATGTTAAAGGGTTCTCCCTAAACAACGGCACAAAGATTTGTTTAAAAACTCAGTTTGTACACAGAAAAAGACCCTTTTGTATGGTACAGAAAATCCT
Source organism: Glycine tomentella (assembly GCA_007407185.1). Lineage (NCBI taxonomy): Eukaryota > Viridiplantae > Streptophyta > Magnoliopsida > Fabales > Fabaceae > Glycine > Glycine tomentella. The sequence continues at coordinate 119,358 of PYAF01003252.1, read as the reverse complement.
ATAGTCAGCACTCAGCATACCTTCTGATTTTTAAACAACAAAAGAATCTTCATGGTTGAAAAGTTAGGGTGCTGACATAATATAAAGTAAAAAAAATGTAAAATAAAGAAAAACACTGTCGGAGCAACAACTACTGCCACTAAAGATTGACAAATAATGTTTATATTATTAGTACAATAAATTTATAGAATATTTTTTACAATGCTATTTTACTATCTCCTTTGATCGCATTTATTATCTTAATTGTTCCATACTTTCTCCCTCCTTACTATTTTTTATAATTTTTGTATAATATTAGTTTATGTATAAATACAATTTCTCAATAAAGTTCGAGAATTAATACACTCATAATCACATTCTTTTAAAAATACAGTTTTATAATTATAATTTAAAATTCATTAAAAATATTTTTTTTTTGAATATCATTAACTAAGGAGTAAGACTTACACAATCTAGATAAATTTTAATAAATTTCAAATAATAATAAAAATTATATTTGAAACATGTGTTAGAAAATATGTTTCTAACATTTATGATATAAATTTTAAGGTCTTGTTAACCAGATTAAAGAATTAAAATGAAAATATTTATTGTGTAAATCATGAGCATAAAAAATATTATTTTTACTTTAAATTTTTTAGCCAATATTCTTAAGACACTAGTTTTCATTTGTTTAAATTTTACTTTACATAGAAGTATCAGAGTGACAGGGTGAGTTTCAACTCATTATGCAACTCAACTTAACTCACTACTAGAGAGAATATTTTAACATCGCTACTTTTAGTTTTTCATAAAATTAATGTTAACAAAAGAACGGTAGCATTTTTGTAAATAAATTGATTTTGTTAACATCAGTTTCCAGAAAAATCAATGTTAACGTGGCGATGTTAACATCAGTTTTTTAAAAACTTATATTAACGTGACTATGTTAACATCAGTTTCTGAAAAACTGATGTTAACATGACGATGTTAACATCGGTTTCTGAAAAATTGATGTTAACGTGGCGATGTTAACATCAATTTCTAAAAAATCGACGTTAACATGACGATGTTAATATCGATTTTTTAAAAATAGATGTTGTCCTATGAATGTTAACATTGGTTTTTTAAAAACCGATGTTGCTCTGTGAAAGTTAACATCAGTTTTTCAAAAATCGATGTTAACAAGCATAAGACAACATCGATTTTATGAAAATCGATGTTGTGTTTTTAAAAAAATTATATCTTCTTCCCACGCGTTCGGTTTCACGACTATTAGTCTCCCTCCCTCTTGTTCGCCCTTTCATCCCTGTGACCAGTCTCATTGTCCCACCCTTTCATTACTTTCGCACTCAACAAACCCTTTTGTCTTCTCACTACCTTGTTACTTCAAGTCCTCGCTACCTCGCTCGCCTCGACAAGGAGCAGCACCACGAGAACCGCCAGATCTCACCGGCACTATCCACTGCCGACAACCTTGCCACCCTTCTCTCTGACGTCGCTAAACAAGTGAGCATCCTCGAGTCAACTTTCACGTGGAACGAAGCAGATCGATCTGCGGCCAAGCACGCCACTCACGCGCTTGCCGATCTCGCAAAGAATGGTTAAAAATATTAGACAAGTTTTAGTCTTATAAGGCATCAAATTCTAACAAATTCAATTATGATAGAGGAGTTAGCTTTAAAGTTTAGTTTAGACACATTGATATGTGGTCCATGAAAGTATTGTATGATGCATCTATATACATATGTTTGATTCATGTAGTTTTTAATGGTCTTTCAATGGCTTCATCGACAAGAACACTGTGTTCAGAAGGCTCAAGGAGAAGTCCAAAAATAAGGATTTATGCTTATAATTTTGAATTTTGAATTTCAATTTGAGTGCATAATCGTTGGTTCCGTGATTTCGTTTAATATAGTTTGAAAGTTTTGTTTGTAGTTTATGATTTACGAGATTTGGTTTCAGATTTGCGATACTCGTGGTAATGTGTTATTTTTGAATTTGTATGGCTTTTTTTTGGTTTTTTTTCCAGATGTGTTTTGATTGCAATGTGAAAAACCCTACCTAGGCATCCGTAACGTATGGGATCTTCCTCTACATCGATTGCTCCACCGTTCACTGCAGTCTCAGCGTGCACATAAGCTTCGTGAGGCAAGTTTTTGCTGATTTTGTTTGAATGGTGAATCTATTTGTTGATTTTTTCTGTGCGAAAATTGTTTGTTTCGGTTTGCAATATGATTGTGTGGTTGATTCTGTATTAGGAGTGTTGTGTGGTGTATTGGTGGGGTCTGAATGTTTAATGTGGATGAATTTAGAGCATTGCGATGTATTGTTGTGTTATGTCATTTTTTAGGGATTTCTCTAAGTCAATTGGTTAAAGCTTGAATAGTCAATGAAATAAGACTCCGTACTCTGGCCTTAAATATGTGTTTTACAACAAGAATAACGATGTATAATAAGAAGAAAAACATTTAAAATATATTTTGTTGGATAAAAAAATTAAGATATAAAATGTATTTAGACTCTAGCACTTTATATTGATATCTACTATCACTACTACAAAAATAGGTTTTTAAGACGGTTAAATTACCCCTTCAAAGAAGGTTCCCGAATCATCCTAGTATTGCGCAACATAGAAAGTCGGTCTTACGAAGACGGTTGTCGGACCGTCTTAGAAGGTACTTTTAGAAGAAAAAAATAAAAAATAAAATAGATTCTAAGACAATTATCTGCTGTAACCATCTTAGAATAGGTACAAACTAAGATAGTTATGTGCTGTAACCGTCTTAGTATGTACAGGGGATAACTGTTTTAGAATCTGTTATAGTTTATTTTATTAAAGTACTTTCTAAGACGGTTTCTGCTGCAACTGTTTTAGTATGTTTCAAAATTCTAAGACGATTTAGGAGATAACCGTCTTAGAAACTGTAGTAGTTTTTTTTTGAATTTCTTTCTAAGACGGTTAGTGCTTACGACCGTCTTAGTATGTGTACATTCTAAAACGGTTAAAGATACAACCGTCTTTGTTTTTTTTTTATTATTATTACTTTTGTTCCTATTTTTTATTTTTGTTTTTTTCAATTCATAATATGCTTTATTTTTAAAAAATGAAAACAAAAACAGAAAACAATTGAACCAGTTGCCTCCATTTTACATAATCTATATTAATGAATTAGTATACATAGCTGAAAAATATGGACCATCCAACAAGTTGTTCTAAATCTCAACACAATTAACACGTTTACTCATCGATAAAGACGTTTATATATATGGATTAAACTATGCCTTTAGAGAAGGGATACCATGGCACAAATGGGCAAAACAACTAGAATATGTTGTGAGATCCACTGACTAATGCAGTAGCCATATGACTTGTAATGCTCTGCCAGCTGATCTAGACACTTAAACTCCTTCATCCTGTATGAGAAATAAGTGACATTATCAGTAGAAGTTTTGGCCTCTTAGAAAACATGTGACTAAAAGCCCCATTTTGCTTTATTAAAAAGTAAAAGAAGATGATATACCCATGAGAGCTATTTAACCTCGTGTCCAATAATTTGCCCATTGTCTCAAAATAATTCCATAAATCATCCTCACGAACCTGAGACGGGAAGTTGGAACCAGAAACACTAAGAACAACTATGGCTGTAATTATATATACATCCAAGCTATACAATACAATAAATACAAGTAAACTACAAAATCCAAGTGGTAAAAGTGAAGAAACCAACCCAAATTGTTCCAATTCCAGTGCACAAAAATTGAGCATATTCTTCACAGAGGTGATGTTCCACTCTCTCCAACTATGTAAACCACCAGCATCTTTTTCAAATGCAAATCCATCGATTTGTTGTTTTGTCTATATAAGAGAAATTGCAAATGTGAGTGTTTCCATTAGATAGAAAAACCACTAGGTTCCAATGACAGTTAAATTTATTGGTCATTTTCTATATATATGGCCCAACAATCCATGAAGAATCAGTAGAAACATGATGACAAGTGTAAGTCATGGCTTGTGATGGGTGAAGCAATTAACTTAAGTGTTACTATGCCCTCAATTTTACCTCAACATGCTTTGACTACCATTGGCGTAAATATGATTGCAAAATATAATATGGATAGAGATGTATGCTTAACATATTTCATGTCTAACCCAAACTGAATTGGAAGATATTAAATAGTAATAATGACTGCATACATCTAAGCTTTTACAATCAAGTTATAAAATCACCATTTAGTGTTCAGTGGCCTAAAAAAATCTTTAATCCAACCATTTTAATAAAAAATTAAAACTATTAATGAAAGCCATAGTTTCTGTTATAAAACATAAAATAAAGCCAATTATTATAGTATTAGTGCCCTTCAGATATAGTAGCTTACTTGGCCAACTTCAAAACCTAATTGCAACAATTGACTTTGCAATCTTGCTATTTCTCCTTTGAGTTTCTCTTTCTGATGTGTCTCATCTTCCAACGTCTTTCGGAGTTTTAAGATATCTGATTCTCTTAATGCCTATCACAGGAATTCATATTGCAATCTAGTCTGGTTTCACAGGACTTTTTGTTAACTACTTAAATGTACAGAATAACTTTATTACTAATTGAGATCCTAAACTTAACAGGGAAAATTGATTGATGAGACTAACAAGTCAGATTTGTTGTTTCTTGATTCTTCTAAATGGATGTTCAACTCTATTGTGCAACTGCAGAACTGTTTCTCTGTTATCATTACCATAAGACAACATACGGTATAACAAAAATTACTACCTCTTTAGTGGATGTCATGCAAAATTCCTCGTACTTTTTTTTATTCTCCATCACCTTGTCTTCAAGCCTCCTAATTGATTCTTTATAGTCTTTCTGATATTTCAATCTTTCATTTTGATAAAAAGGAAATGGGTATCAGTACATATTCACCAAGAAATTATCAAATCAACAATGTTGGTTGCTCATTGAACTTCAAGACAATACTTAAATCAGGCGAAGCATCAAATCATCATATGTCATACCTTTGCATGAAATAAATTGACAATATCAACTCAACGAGGTTAATTAAATTGCATGTGATAGTGTGGATACAAAATACTAGAATACCAGAAAATACGCAAATGCAGCATCTAACTTGCAGCATTGTCCTTGGAAGTGGAGGGGGTGTTTCCTTGCCGGTGATCTATTAGTGTTGTAAGTGTTGTCTTTATTTAAATTTGTAAGTTGTAACCAAAAGAAGTGGCCATTATTCCAAACATTTTGTTTTCTCTTACTTAAACATTTGAATTTCAAGGAAAAAAAATTAGTTTTCTCATGTAAATGCAGTGGATTGGAGTTGACAAAGGAGAGACATATATGCATAAGAGATGTTTGGGTTATTTGGGAGAACTCTTAGAATGATAAAAGGGGGGTGTTGGATTTAGAGTGATTAGTGGATCTAGCCCAGTTGGCCTACACCTTGTTTTCCTAAGTCAGCCTGTGCAGGAAATAACATATCTCTGTTGATAGTCTGTTCAGATTGTTAGTTAGGAATGCTTTTAGATATCAAATCAGTCATAATTGACTGCAACTGCAATAGATCACCATACATATTGTATCCTTGCATTCACTCATTTGTAATAATAATTCAATTGTTACAGTTTCTCTTATTCTTCATTTTCTCTTAATTCTCATATTACCATGTCAAAACATTCAACAGCACACTATAACCTAACTTGCGTCATAACAAGAAACATACCCGTTAACAGCACCGGATTCATGATATGTCGGAATTTGAAGTCCTTTGATTCTCTCCACAAGAACCAAAATGTTTTAGAGGCTAGCTTTTATCTGAAAGAAAAAAGTAGACATTAAGATGTGGAGCCTGATCTCTTTCACATTTCTGGAATGAGTAACTCCAGTTGCTAAAATTGTTAACAAGGAAACAACAAACGGAAGATGTGGGAATAAGATGACATACAGAAATGTTCCAATACAATAGCGTAATGGCTCATCTCTATGTTCTTTAAAAAATACAAAAGGCATTAATAACACATGTTTAAAAGCATTTATGATGTTGATAAAAGAAAGAAAAAAATAAAAAATGTAACAAGAAACTGTTTGTGTTTTGTTTTTTTCACAAGATAACTATTTAGGAAATAAAAGCCGAAGGAGAGTTTAACTAAAAATAATGGTTAGGAAGAAATGCAAAAAATAAAACTATATCATAAACATGCTTTCTTTACTGCAAAGTGTAACCAAGCACCCTATGCTATAAGAAATTTACACCAGTGCAATTAGGCAGGAAAATTTGTCACCATACAACGATAGGAAGCATGCTCTTGCACAGTTCTCTTATATATAGGTGTAGATATGTAGATTACCTTGTCCTGTAGGTATATTCACCTTTTTCTTCAGCCAATTCAAAGCAGTCATGGCAGGTACTGTATGATCTGAAAGGTTAATCCAATCGATCAATAAATATCAGAAATTGTAAACTAGCATGAAGTGTTGCTAATGGTTTGAACAAAGTGAATACTTTCCATAATTAGGTATCCTCATCAAGAAATTAAAGTCTTTTCAGCTGCAATGTGTACTGCATTGGGTTCTAAGGTTTAGTTAAAATTGTCTCAAAAACATATGCTTCTTTAAGCATTTATACAACTAAATTATGTGACTACTAGTTAATTAGTTAATATATGTGGTCATCAGTTGTTTAGTTATACAGAAAATTGCCAATTATATTCATGCGTAGTGCAAGATTCTTCTACCCTCTAGTTATAATTAAAATTAACATTCCAAAGTACATTCAACATTTTAATAATTAGCTAGGCTTTGACATGTAAACAACCTTTGTATGTGTGTATGTGTTCAAAGAAAATATCAGTGATCATTCCATTAGCAACACATTGATAGTGAGCCATGCATCAACATGCAAAATATATGACAATTGAATAAGCTAACAAGGTGAAATTATCAATTAGACATTCACATATCAGGTTACCTCATTATAGCCACAAGATTGAGACCATGCATTCCTCCACAAAACAAATATTTGGGGCTCACAGGTGGCCTGAAATGGAACAATGCGAGAACTCCACAAACCTATGGAAGTGTTGGCTTATCAAGGGCCATACTATAAAAGTCATCCCTTGTCTAGAGCAAGAGAGAATCTGTAGAAATCTTGAAGCAACACCTATAATGCCTCCTTCTCAGCCTTGGAAAGTGCATGGGAAGCATTACTAGTATCTGCAAATGACTTTGTTTATACTTCCAAATTATGGAGAACAGAGATAAGTATTACACAAGGCAGGTCTCCTATATGACATTGCTTGTATCATTATATGTACCATTTTATAAAGCAAACTAAAGATTTTTTACTTGTTCTAATTAAAGAGCCACAAAATTAATGCAAAAGTGACACCCTGTACCTACAAATACAAGCTGGATGCATGCACTCTAACTTTAAAAATCTCAACATGCATATTAATTTAAATACACACATGAATATTGGATAAAAAAATGTGAACTGCCAAAAAAACCATATTAAAATAAAGAATGAGAAGGAATTGAAGGAGCTAGCTAGTGCTAGGTCAAGGAAGAAGGAAATGCTAATGAATAGTTACTCAGAAACAAAGTAGTAAAACTGACACGTTCATTCTGAGTGTTCAAGTATGACTTACAATACATAAAGCTTCATGAATCCATGATACAGCACCATCAAGCACAAAAGCATACTAAAATCCATGTACAAAAGGTACACAACTAAAAAGTATTATCCCTCTAATAGCATGGTTGGAATAGCCTTTTATGAAAGAAAAATTACTTATTTTTCAAAATGTCTCCAAGAGGTTGGCAAACTGAACCAAACTCCTAATTGATTATCATTGAACCAAGCTAAATTGGTCATGAAAGTTGTGGCATTGTCTGAATCTGAAATACAGTGCAAACAATCATTACTGGTAGCCCTGTAATGGCAGTAGCTAAAAGATAGTCATTATGTATATCATGGTGTATATCTCTTGAAGTATTAAAGCAAGAACTATAGAAATTTATCCCTTTAGCTTTTTGTTGATTCACCAAGAACTACCTTGCAAAGATGACACCAATGCACCAAAAGAGCTTGAAACTGAAGCAAAAATCCTAATTGGAAAACATTGAATTCTACCCAAAAATTGCAAAGAGCACTCAATTATGTAAACTTTTGAAACACTTCAACATTGTATCACATGAAACACATGAATAGTTTCTATATCTCTAATACGCTGTCTCACATGAAACACGTTTGGGCTTGCTGAGTGGACAATGCACAGGCCTTCTTTAATGTTATGCTGAAATTCTTGAATGAATTTGGCAAGTATCAAACTAATGACCTCTCAGCCACAAAGGTTCTGATACCAAGTCCATGAACTCTACTAAAAGCTTATTTTGCAGAGTGAGGTACATAAATGGTCTTTATATATGTAACAGTCACCATCCTTCACACATTTTAATAACTACATTTCATGTTAGAAGATGAGGAAAGCAAAACAACAAAAGAAAAGGGAGCAAAATGGTTTACCACCCAAAGATCAAGTATAATATGCAAACACCACTTGTGCAAGCCAGCAAGGGAATCAGGGAACTAAATGAATCCATCTGATTCAGAACTTGTACATAATGAAGTGGAGGATAATGGACATGAAGGGTCGAGATATCTTGGAGATAACTCATGGAGTGATGCTGATGTAAAAAGTTTTCTCCTTGATTTGTCTATCTTTGGGAAGGATTTGGTTAAGATAAAAAGATTTTTAGCGAACAAAAGGATGAGGGAAATACTGTCGTCTTACTATGGGAAGTTTTATAAGTCTGATGAATATCAAAGATGGTCATCAGACTTCAAGAAATTAAAAGGGAGAAAATTTATAACAGGACAGAACTTTGTTCTGGTAGAAAGCAACATGAGCTATTGTCTCGCTTGACTGTCCATGTCTCAGAAGAATTTAAAGATGTTTTGCAACAGGTATTCAACCTTGCTTTCTCTTAGTGTGTCCCATGTGCTCAGTGTTGTTGATGAACTACAATATGTATGATTTAGCTACCTGATTTAATATTAGCTTAGCTTGTGTCAATGCATTCTATGATGTCAATATTCATTTATTCTCCTATATTACTTTTCTGATTTAGTCCTTTGTAAATTGCAAGGTTTCCAATTCATATTCAGAGGGGAGAATTTCTCTAGAAGAATATGTCTCTTCTTTGAAGTCTATTGTTGGACTTGGTGTTCTTGTGGAAGCTGTAGGTATTGGTAAGGGGAAGGAAGACCTTACCAACCCTGAGGTAGAAAAAGGATGGTGAACTCGATAACCATTACCATTATTACCTAAAACTGAAAAGGGTCCATAGGGCAAAAACTTTTAGAGAAGGAGGCCTTGCTAGTCCAGGCCATTGAAGAAAAGGAAAATGCAAAGAAGAGGGCTAAAAGAGTTGAAAAGAATTGGCCTCCCTCAAGAAGAGCTTCAACTCCAAACTCCATCGGCTCAAAACAGGCTAGAAGAAGTGGTACAAAGACTAAATACCACATTAATGCACAAAATGTTATCATTATGAGCAATGATACACATACTGCTCAATCTTCTAAAACCAGAGACATAACTGGTGGCAATCTTAACAACAACTTGACATATATGGAAATGCTCATACAATCACACCCATTAGTGAGAATGCGTGATACACTCGAATAAAAAAAGGAAGTGAATATTATATATATGAGGTGCCAGACTATGTGACCAACATTTTAAAGGAAAGGAAAATTGTCACGGTCTAGAACAAGGATCATACCTCAATAATCGAAATGAAGATGACGGCACACAAGTCGAACCGAGGCGGAGCTGAGGTGCTTCAAGGGAGGAGTTTAGGGCACCAAAGAGAGGAACAACACCTTCACGGGTTTAGGGCACGAGAGAGGAAAGGCAAAATGAGAGTTAGGTTCGGACTTTCGTGGGGACCTTTTGGAGACTAGGGCAAAACGGCTACGTTTCAAAAAAAAATTTCAACATTTTTAAGATGGTTATACCTTACCCGTCTTTGAAAACACTAAAACGAAGACGGTTACACGATAACCGTTGTCGTCTTCAACCATCTAAGACAGTTTTGATGTGAACCGTCTTTGAAATGTTCTTCTTAATTTCAAAAATGCCACCGCCCATCCTTTTAAAAGGTTTATCGACAACCGACTTAAATTGGCCGTCTTAAAATGTAATGTTTGTAGTAGTGTATGCTTCCTTTAATTTTCATTAATTTTGAATTTTTTTATAATGCATTGGGTAATTGCTTTTTATTTGTTTATTTTGAATTTGTTTATTTATCTAAAAGATAGAATTCAAAAACACTTGCAAGATTTTGGTTATATATATCAACCAATCAATACATACATATATAGATATATAGATAGGGATGAGATCAAATTAATTATAATAGGCACTAGCTAAATTTAGTAAAGTGACATATAACTTTTAAAAATATATCTTATCAATTTATTTATTGAGTTTAAAATGTATAATTAAAAATTTATTAACAATATCCATCATTTCACTTTGTTTAATTTAGTTATTTAGTTAAATATTTAATTTACATTAATTTTTACACAGAGTTATTTACATCTTAGTTCTCACTGTTAGATGTTTGACTACATAAAAAATAGAAGTGCATTAAATTTTTTTTTAAGCTTTTAATGTGTCTTTTAAAATTACAAGGAGGGAAATAAAGAGAATAAGCCATATTTTTTTTAATAAAAATGATCTTCTACACCGGTTATGTAATAAACAATGTAGAAAGTGACTATTCAACACCAGTTACAGGAAGAGTCGATGTTATAAGTACTATTCAACATCGGTTTTGACATAACCAATGTATAAAATGTCTTTTTCCACATCAATTTTTAAAAGAACTTATGTAGAAAATTCCTTTTCTACATCAATTTTTCAAAAAATTGATGTGGTACACCTGACAACATCGATTTTCTATTGTCGTGTGCAACACAACATTGATTTTTGCATATTTTTACATTTTTTTTGTTTATTTCTTATTATATGACATCGATTTTCTTAAAAATCGATGTTGTGTAGTATATGTTAACATTGTTTTTTAAAAATCGATGTTAATATTGATACTTTTAACGTTGATGATTTCAACATCGATTAAAAACCGATATTAAAAGTAAAAAATAATTGATATTAAAAACCTAGTAGTGACTCACAAGTAAAACATGTTGGAAAAAATGATTCACTAGCCCTTTTCACATGTTATTTGATCTAACTTATTTAAACCATGGATTGAGCTTAGCTAACATGAATAAGTTACGCCAAATTGTATTAATTAATTTGTTTTCTTATTTTTATAAAATATTTATCTTTATTTCTTTTTCTTTAGTTTTAAATACTTTTCTATTTTCATTTTTAACTTATTTTATTAATTGAGTTTGTTTAGTATAAGTTCGTAAATAATTGCGATTTTTTATTTATATTTTATTTTCTATATATATTTTCTTATATTTTAGTTAGATTATATGAAAATTCAAACTCATAAGATTGATGTAGTCATATAAGATCATGTTACATTCACATATAAAAAAAATTCATTTAATAAGAGAACTTAGGTTTAATTTTCTTCATGTACAATTTTTATTTTGAATTAATGACAATTACACATCTCCATTAAAATTAGTCTAGAATCTAGTAAATTAATAGACACTCATCATTTTTGAATTGGACAATAAATGAGAAGAAAATCCAATTCTATCCCGTTGAACTCAGCTCAATTACTCAACACAAATTGAACTGAGTGGAATATCTTTTCCTCAAGCCAAAAACTGAATCGAAAATTGATTCACTTTTTGAGCAATTCATGCTGAATCAACCGGGTCTAGGTTCTAAATCTGCGCATTTCTAAAAATTGATTCACTTTTTGAGCAATTCATAATGAATCAACCGGGTCCAATCTACGCGTTTCCGAAAATTGATTCACTTTTTGAGCAATTCATAATGAATCAACCGGGTCCAGGTTCTAAATTTACGCGTTTCTTCCAAATATTTTCTAAGGCTCCTGAGTCAACTTTCCCCTATGTGAACTCAAACCTCAACTTTCTGCTCCGGGTTTTATAAGGTAGCCCCACTTAGTAGTATAGTTAATAGCAAAAGTTGGAGAAGAACCGGTGAAAATGATATCATCTTTGTCGTTTTATTCTTCATTTTCTTTTCCTTTTAATTTGTAAATTTGTAAACAGTTTAACCTTTTTTGTCTAACAAAAAAATCGATCCACATCCTTTGAGATATATACCAAGTAAAGAGAAGAGGATGATGTAATGAGTAATATAATAAAAAGAAAAGTAAGAGACACAAAGAAGGTATAAAATAAGCATAAAAATCAAGATATGAAAGAATCAAGATTATTGTTATATAAAAATCATGTCTCTACGAATTTGTTTATTCTATGGTTTGTCACAAATTAAGGACCAAAAACGGATTAAAATTTGGTAAAGTTGTGGCTTTGTTGGCACCCAGCAATTGTCCGTATGTTGTATTAACAGAGATCACGTATCTTACAATCGAAAGTTATGATCTTTGTTTTATCCCCAATCTACGAAGACTAAATTATATCAAATTAATAATTATGGAAATTAAGAAAGTAAACTTAACTAATGTACTACAATACATTACTTTTGCTTTTGGTGGGTTAGTTGAGAATTGTTGCTGATGCAAAATTATAATTAATGAATCCAAAGTTCAAACAATTAGCATAGCCCAAAACAAAACGGACAAGCACCCTCAAACAAGTTATGGGTGAGAATTGCTCAGGAAAAACAACAAAAGCAAAAAACCTAACTCAAATTTGGTGCATAATATTTGTTTATGTGCACGTATTTATAAAGCCATTAATAAAAAGTGCATTTAAGATTTTAAAAAAGTACACGTATATGGACACGTATTTTTAAAGACATTACAACATGTAAGACGTCGCACGCATCACTGGGTTATATAAAATAGTCTAGAGAAACCACTCATGAAACACAGTTTTTAATAAATCTAATCATTGCCTCTAAAGTAGCATTGATTTCTTTTTTTTTATGTAACTAAAGTAGCATTGATCAAAAGACCCCACTTGTATCAAAACAGTTGGTCGGATTCTATGTACATGATGAGGCTGCAGTAGTTTACAGTACTTCAAGGCTAAAGCTTTTTCTCTTTTATATATAATACTAGAAGTCCATGATAAAGGTTTGGATATGTGTTTTTAGGTTCTATAATCTATGAGTTTTCATTCTAGTTATTTTTATATTGTTGTTTTTAAAACAGTTCATGTAATTTTTAATTTTTTATGGCATTAGTCACTCTCGGTTATTTAATTATCATTATCTACTATATTGAATATTATCATATGATGACACGTTACTTTATACATTATTTAGTTTAATTCTTATAAATATACCTCATTTTAATTTTAATCCCTCTAATATATATTTTTTAGTCTTTGGCTCTTTAGTTTACTCAGAAGCTAATAACAACTAAATAAAAGTAAGGACTAATGTAAAAAAAATATTACATTGAGTATTTAGAAAAATAAAATAAAGTAAATATATTACATGAATTAAAAATATGTTTAAGTTGGAGAAAAAACTATTATCATAATATTTATACATTTTTTTGTAAAATTTTATAACATTAATTCTATTTATTTCTCTTCATCTCATCACTCATTTATATCACATTTCTCTTTGTTCTTCTCTCATGATTATAAAAAAAAAAATTATACTCTTTTATTCATCTCATTATAATCATCGTCTTATATAGGTTATTTTATATAAATAAAAAAACAATAAATAAATGGAAGAGAATTACAATTTTACAAAATTAACCTTATTATTAATTCATTTTTATTTTGTAACTCATATCATTAATATTATAAGGGATATAAGTGAAAATAAATAATTAATATTATATAAAAAACTAAAATAATAATTATTTTGGAATAATTTTTTTCTAATACAACGATTATTATGGAATGGACGAATCAAAATTTGCTTTAAAAAAATCTCAAATGACTTCTAATTGCACCAGGATTCACCTGAACAGTTAAAAAAATCAATAGTTTTCTAAACCGCTGCTCAATTATATTTCAAAAAGTGTTGTCAAGAACGTAGATTCTAAAATCTCTCTCAGTTTGGACATAGAGTTGTAACTAGAAGTATTATTTTACTCCAAAATAGACCGACCTAACAAGAGAGAAATAGTTGGGTGACAAATAAAAAACCTCACCTATCTTTTGGTTAAACAAAACAATAGCATTCAAGAGACCTCTTGTATCTGAAAAGTGAGTCATATTTCATGTATCATATGAGGCTGAAGTTCACACTATAAAGAGGCTATATAAAGCAAACATAAGATTAATACGTGGAATGATGAAAAAAGGAGAAAGAGGTTATATAAACTAATAAATTAAGAAAAGAATTCTATTTGCACCTAGGATTCCTCTAAGAATTTCTCTCTATTTCTCCTTTGTCCACGATTGACAAATCTTTTCCCCAGTTTTGATGTTGAAGTGTAAATTTACTTTACTATAAGATCATTTTATAGAACTTTGTGATCATAATGCATAAATGCAACCTGACAAGGACATTCGATTTTTAAAAACAAAATCTCAAAATGAAATTTGGTTCAGACACATAAATTATGCAAAGTTAAATTTACCTTTTGTCATCAAGACATTAGTAAAAATGTCGCAATGATGGCCAATAATCATTTTACTAATCTATTGACCATTAAACTTAGTTTTAGTTAGGAAAAAAAACAGTTAATACTTTACAAAAAAGGATCAATTGTACTTTTTAGTCAGCATCCTACATACTGCACAATAGCATTTTCTTTTTTATCGTTCGGGTCAAACTCTAGCATTCTCCAAAATTAACGTGCTGTGTTCAAGTTTGTTTGAGAACTTTCAATGGGCGAATTCTTCGCCTGAAATTTTTTCATCTTCTTGTGTGATTAATGTGATTAGTAGCTTAAAAAAATGAGTAAAAATGTAAATTGCTTGACTTGGAAATTATCTACCAAATTGTTTGTTTTAATAGAAATATAAATGAAGAAAATGGAAATGAAAGAGATAGAATAGATATGTCAATTTTCTACTGTTTATTTTTTAGGAAAATTGAGATTGATAAGGAATTTTTTTCCTGTAGAATCCACAAGTAAATAAGAAAGAAGGTCTTTTTTTTTTCTTTCTTTCCTGTATTAGTTTCTTAATAAATAAATAAATTTTATAATATAAATTAAAAAATCGCAAATAGTTTTATGTTACAAACAATAATGGATTAAAAAGTTTAATTTTTATGTTAAATTTAATTTTTAATTAATTAGTATAAAAATATTTTATAGATTATTTATTTATTTCATTCTCTATTCAACTCTTCCTAATCGCTGAGATAAGTTTCTCCACTATTTTTATTTCTATTATTAAAAAAAAAAAACTCATCTCTGTTGTCCTATTTCTCTTTTACTTTTATCTTTTTTCCTTTTTTTTCTTTATTATACTTCTAATTCAAATGCAGTATTAGTCTATTAGAGTCTTTATTCACCCAAGTCTATTAGAGTCTTCTGCTTTGATTTATTGGGCTAATAATCAATGTGAGTACCATTAACTGCTATTAAATAAATTTTAGTTTTTGTTCAAGAAAAAAAATAGTCTTTTTTTCCTATTTATATTTTTCTGCCAGCCGCTGGGAGAGTCTGGGACAATTCCAAAGTACTACGTCTGTTTTGTTAAGTTTTATTGGGCTAGCTGCCAATGTGAAATACCATTAATTGCTTTTAAATAAATTTTTATAAAGCTTTTTAAATATAAGATTTTTGAAATTTGTTTTAATTATAAACAAATTAAACATTTTGTGTTCAAACCCAAAAAAAAATATTTTAATTATAAATTAATTAAACATTTTGTGGTTAATATAAAATTATCTTCTTATTTTCTTTCTAAAGCCATGGGGAGGGGCCTGGGCAGTGGGCCTACAAACATAATGAGAGTCAAGACACATAGTAATCCAATGGGTTGACCCATTCACCTCTTGGGATAAGTTTTATACACCTAGAAAAAGTCTAATACATCATTCCAATACAATAAATTTCCGTTAATGCCCTCCTTATAAGGTTAAGTAAGGTACTATTCATTTTCAGCTCCATACACCTCGTTTGTCTTCTGCTCTTCTCCGCCGCACCTCGTTCCTCTTCTCCTTTTTTCCTTCTCTGTCGTAGTTGATTGCGTTCTTTGGTAGTAATTTTCTGTCGTCGTGGTTGTTGGTGTTGCTCCCTGCCTCCGTCCATCGTGAGTGGGTCTTGATTTTTTCCCTTTAATATGGAGTGGATGTCATGGATTGGTGGATCCGTAAAGTTCGTACGGATTGAGTAATCCATAAGGGGCATACGGATTGGGAATCCGTCAGCCTCCTACGGATTAGTCAATCCGTATGAAGTTCACGGATTGGTGAATTTTGATGGATTTTGGACAAACGGAATAAGAGGGTCAACTACCCAACAAATTTTCATAATTAAATACCATTATTGTCTAACTAGATTTCGTTGTGAAAAAATCTACTTATTAAACTAAATATTGGATGGGTAGAGCCAAAGAGTGTGAACTGTACAAGTTGACAATAACATTAATTAAATTAATATAAAATGAAAAGAAAGAAAGGCTCCTGTGTATAGAGAGGACATGCCTGTTTCTAAAAAGATCATAGAAACGATGGAACCCACTAATTTTTTATATATGTCCTATTTCATTTACTATTACTATGTTTTTTGATATCTAGTATCAATACAATTTATTTTTTTAGGTTGAATATTTAGAAAAAAATATATAAAAAATAGTGGTTGGGGAGGTTATAGTAGCAAGAGCCATTGGAATTTTTTTTATACATTGGAAGAATCCATTTTTGTTATTAATAGACTAGGAAGAAGAAAAGAATAACTGGAAAAAAAAGTTATTAATCAAAAAAGAGGGTCCAAAATAGGTCACATGACATTTTCATCCTTCATTCTATGTCAATGAATATACATGTCGCATTCAAGAAGTTTCATTAATTGTTGCAATTCAGTATTACCTTCTTTGATACACGTACGGTATGTATATCTTGCATTGATTACTTGTTTCAAAGATGTACAATTATTGGGATTGTGATCCTTCAAAGTTAGAAGAATATTCTTTGGTTTCACCATCAATCTTGTCATATCAACAACAATAATCTTCTCATCCTCTTTTAGTCGACCAGCATATGGGTGTCCACATAATGACTTTGCCAAAGCATAATTATGAGTGCCACATAATAATTTCACCATCCACCCTTCACCTCCCGGGACTAGTTTGCCTTGCAGCTTAAATGGACAATTACATTTTCTATAGGTACCATATCTTTGTTAAATGCTCTACAATTAAAACAAATGATGTTCTTCCCTTCTTTCCAGCTGACATGTCTGACCTCATTATGATAACTACAAAACAATTCTCATATGCAACAGTTCGAGTCCACTTTAATACATCCTCACGGGAAGAAAACACCTACCAAAATCGATAAAAAAATGTTTAAGTTCCATAAGTCATGTATTTAAGAACTTTAACCAAATTCAAAATAATATAAATACCTCATAAGTATTGAAGGCTGTAAAACAATAGATTGAATATTTAATATTTCCAAACACACTAGGTTCATCTCCGATATCTTCATTCATATTAATTTCTTCAAACATAATATTGTCATACATCCACTAATTGTTGTCCATCTTAACAAATGACAATAAATTTAAATAAGTGACAAAACAAACACATTATAATAATAGTTAACAACATTAAACTGATATTATAAAACAAATCCTATACATTTTTTTATCACCATCAATATTACAAAACAAAACAATATCAAATAAATTGTTCATTACAAAATTTAAAATATCCTAAAAATACATTCCAATATACAACTAATTTCAATTTTAACCTACTTATTTTTTAATAATCAAAATCATTTTTTAATAAATACTTCATCATTTTAATTAAGTTTTTTTTAATGTAAATCAACAAAAAAAATGTATAGGAACACAAACTATCCAAGTAATGCATTCCCATAAATTACAACTAATATATATTTTCACCTACTTATTTTTTTAATAATTAAAATCATTTTTTAGTAATTATTTCATAATTTTTATTAAATTAATTATGTCGTACGGATTATATGAAACATACGGATTGCTAATTCGTATAATTCATACGGATTACATAATTCATAAGTTAAAAAAAAAAAAAAACCTCCAGCAACACCAGCAGCGACTCCGACAAACCCAACAATGTAAAAGCTTCCATGACCACCGTTGCACTAGCCAAAACTACCACCTCCAACAACAATAACACCAAATGTAAGAAACACTACCATAAACCATAAACCGGACTTAAAACCAAAAATAAGCAAACAAACATCTGCACCATGTCTGCACCGTTATAAAAAAATAAGGGTATTTTGGCATTTAAAATTTTGGAATGGTTTATTAGATTTTTTCTGGGTGTATAAAGCTTATCCCTCACCTCTTTCAAGATTTGAAAACGGGTTGAACAATGTATTTTATCAGGTTCAACGACTTTGCACCAGAATTAGGAAGCTTTGATTTGGCAACATTGCAGCCACCAGTTATCAATCATGCTTTGATTTACCCGCACATAGTTGTTACAATATTAGATATATATTTGCGTTAAATATAAAAAAATGTTGTTAGTCAATTTAAGAAAAATTGTCTCGGTAAAGAAGATTTATGGTCTATATAAAACAAAAAGTTCTTCATCTGTTTATTTAAAATCATTATAACATTGATACAAAGTATTGACTCGTTATTTTTAGTAGAATCTTGTCTCCAAATTATATTTTTTATTCATAAGACTTGAACTTAAAACATTATTTAAAAAATCCAAACCCAAGGTTAATCGGACGAAAAACACACGTGTTGTGGTAAACAGTCTTTCATCTATATTGTTACATATAAATGTAAAATAAGTCTTAAGTTTATAAACATAAGAATAACTGTAATGAAACCCAAAATATTATGAACATTTTCAGACATCCATTTTTCTTAGATTAACTTTCTACCCTCATTATTCCTTTAATCTCTTTCTTCCTTTCCTGATACGTCTTTTATTTTCTCACTTCCGTCTTCTCTATCGCTTATTCAATGAAGTGTATACACTCCAAATGGATGCCAAAACATACTTTACCGAATGTTATCAATGAATCTTTTTGCATCTTGTTTTCACATTCATTTTAAACCACTCTCATTTTACAATTCCAAATGTTTAAACTCATGAGAAAAGCATGTATGGAACATATCAATGCAAGATAATCACTATTGAAAGAAAC
Organism: Glycine tomentella; assembly: GCA_007407185.1. NCBI lineage: Eukaryota > Viridiplantae > Streptophyta > Magnoliopsida > Fabales > Fabaceae > Glycine > Glycine tomentella. The sequence goes on along the minus strand of PYAF01003252.1, from coordinate 99,989 downwards.
CAGAGTATTATGTAAGACTGAATTTCTATCTTAGCCAACTTTGTCTTCTAAAGTTACAATAAACACCAATATCCACACATACCAAAAATGCTCATTCCTAAAAGATGCTCATTGTCAAGTATGTCCCTAAGTAGAGACACAACTTAAGTAGATGCTGCAGGTCTCCAACATTGTCTTCACAGTTCAACTACCACTTATAGGTTAAGGGACAAAAAACAATAAGCATGTTTTCTTGTCATGTAGAAGTTAGTCCAGTCCTACTATACACATCAAATATGAAGGCAACTAACAAGTAAAATAAATGAACAAAAGTTCCTAAACTTTGAGCTAGCATCTATACTTCTAACTCTGAAACATTTTCTTCTGAATCATCTACCTGCAAGGGCCTGTGAAAGGCAAAAGGAGGTGGTGGCGGATCAACACTCAATGTACCATCAAGTACTCTTACTACCTCCCCTATGGAAGGTCTCCGACGTTCGTCCATTTGAAGGCACCAAAACGCAATTCTTAACACCCGCTCCAGTTCCTCTGATTTGTAGCCCCCTTCCATTCTTTTATCAACCACATTGGCCACCCGCTCTTCCATCCATTCTTTATATGCCCACTTGCAAAGCTCAATGTGATCGTGATGGCGACACCCAGTTAACAAGGTTAGAACTAACTTGCCAAAATCCTCTATATCCTTCTCAGCTGGAAAGCCACAATATGTTGCTTTGCCATCTGCAATAGCAAACCCAAATTCAGTCACCTTGGCTCCTAAGTTTTCATCCAACATAACATTTTCGCATTTCAAGTTTCCATGGCTTATAAACTCCCTGCACCCGGAGTGCAAATAACATATGGCCTTTGCCACACTTGAGCATATCTCAACTCTCTTTCTCCATGTTAGCACCTTGCAAAGAGCATCATCATCTATGTACTTGTCCACTGAACCCTTTTTGCAATATTCATACACCAAAAACCTGTGATCAAACTCACAACAATAACCCTCCAGTTTCACAAGGTTCTTGTGGTGGATGCAACCCATCTTCATAACAGCACTTCGGAACTTCCTTTCCTCTAGGGACGCATTGAGGTCTTTAACCGCAATTGGATGGTTGTTTGGTAGCAAACCCTTGAACACCTTTGTCCCAATTTGATTCTTGAAATCCCCTGTGAGGCTCTTGATTTCTGAGAAGGACAACACAATTAAACCCTTTGAATTTGTGTCTGTGAAAGCTAAAGTGGACTTTTTCCTGGTAGAGTTTTTTCTTCTGTAGATGAAGAGCACAATTCCCATCTGGAGGATAACAAGGATGAAAAATGTGCCTGTTGAAGCTCCTATTAGGCAAGGAACACAGAGCCGAGGAGACGGTTCGGAAGGAGGAGGAGACTTTGTGATACCTGGATTTACAGCAAATGGACCTGAACATCTCTTAACAAATGATATTGAGCTTACAGATGGATCTGAATAACCGGTGATATACCCAGTTTTCTTTATTGAGCATTGTGGAGTTCCATCATTGGAAAAGGTTGCTACTGTACATTGAGTGTCTTTCAGGCACAACTGTTCACATTGCTGCAAACTACTTGTGATAAAAGAATAATCAGGAGGGTAGAATGCATATAGATATGTGTTCTTATATGCTATCATACTGGAGCCAGATTCACACTCCCCCTCATATGGAACCAAACATTTGTTACCCCCAGTTACCTCAAACGGGCATTTGCATTCAGCAGAACCTGAGGCGTTGAACACACAGACACCAAGTTGACCACAAGTTGCAAAGACCTTGCACTGATTCTCAACAGCTTGCCAGACTGATCTCCACGATCCTAAGCTTTCAACCCACGAATACAACCGAAGATTGCCATCCACATCGAGACGAAGATATCTGTACTTCACAAAATCATTGTGATCATCTCCAAATGCAGACCAAACAGGTTTCAAGCTTCGGTCTTGAAGCTCTAGAGCTCCACTGGCTGTAAGGAAAGCACTGAGATTTGAAGCAGAAGGGTTTTCACTTGTCCAGTAGATAACACCACTTTCCCAATGTAGCTCCAAATGACCTGAAGCATTCATGTGAAGAGTATAGTAACTGGCCTTGCCATTCTTGCTTGCCGTAGCAGCCCGAAGCATTTCATTAGCAAATAAACTTTGTCCTGGGAGAAGTGTATCAGATGGAGTATCAAAACTTTGCCAAATGATTTTTTGCTCCTTGTCCATTAGAACAAGATTTCCATTGTCAAGAAGTGAAGCTGAAGCTACAGATCGGTTTCCCGTTTTGACGGTCCAAACAGAACCCTCACCTATGGAATCAAACAGGACCAGTTCCCCTTCCTGAGTGAGTTCAAAGTAGGACTTGTTACCTACTTTGACATCACCACCTGCAACCCAAGCCACAGTTTGTTGGCTATATGGTATAGACTTGGAATTGAATCTAATGCCAACACTAAACTGATTAGGTTGATCTGAAATGTTGTAGAATCCAAATGCAAAATCACCATTCGAGGAAACCCAATAATCATTATCAACCACAGAAAGCTTGGAACCCAATGGAATCTCAGCTCCCACAACAGAATGCATCAAGAAGCCAATGAAGATACATAGCAAGAATGGTGATTTAAGGACACAATTCTCATGTCCAAGCATATCTAGATATGCTTAGAGGGGCAAATTAAGAGATACAACAATCAATCCTATACCCCAAGAAACAGTTTCATGTGAAAGACATTGAACTCCATCTCAGCAATTTATCACAAACAAATGGGAAAAGGGAAGCTAAGATAAGCTAAAGATTGAAGCTTTCTGTTTTCAACGCTCAAAGTGTTGTTCAGAGGTGAAATGATTAAGAACCCAAGACACAAACTTTCTAAGAGTATTAGGTAAAGGGTGCAGACACGTTTGAAGGGGTGAAGAGAAAAATCTTAAAAAGATCCAAGAGGGGTAGAAAAAAAAGAAAAAAGAGTTTGGTACCTGAAGGAGAATAGTCAAAAGCTCAGAAATTCAAGAAGCCACCAACTACCATGACAATCACAAAAACTTGGCCATTCCCAGAAACAAAACAGAAAACACTGAAGGTAGCAAGATATATATGGACTTAAGTTGCAGAGGAAGGAGATTCCTAAAGAGGAAGAAGCACTTCTTGTTTTTGTGCAAAAAAATAAAAAATAAAAATATTATCTCTGTGAAATAAAAATTGAAGCTTTGAACTGAAATGGGGCCCAAATTAGGCCAATGAGGAACGCATTTTCCAGTATACACTATACAGTAACTTTTCTGTGCTCAAAGAGACAAAAGAGTCTTGAAAGATGAAAACGAATGTTGGCATGTTGCAAATTAACTTTAAGATATTAAGATAATATAACAAGACACCCTACTCCCCAAAATAAAGAACAAGGGATAAAAGTTAATTTTCAATACTATATGACTAAAAATAAAAGTACAGTAACACATTTTATTATTATTATTATTATTATTATTATTATTATTATTATTATTATTATTATTATTATTATCTTCTGTAAAAAAAACTATTATTATTATTTAAAATTTAGGTTTAATCATTAAAAATTGATTTTTTTAATTAGGTCTTTAAACTAAAAAGTTGTAATAATTGTTGATTTTCTACAACTTACTTAATTGGATCCCTTAAATTAGTTTATGAAGCTTGAAAGAGGAAAAAAATAATAATTTGCGACAGTTTTACTAATTTTTAGAATCTAATTACAAAAATTATAGAAGATCAATGACTCAATGACATGTTTTATTAGTTTAGAGAACTAGCTAAAAATTCTCTAATGACCTATATATTCATATAGTATTCAACTAAACTAAAAATTTATTAAAAATTATAAAAGTTTGAGTCTTGTTTCCTATTTAATAATTCTACTCGTAATTTTATATATTTAATAATTTTAATTAATAATAACAAGTATTAATAAAAAAAAACATGTTAACAAATATGTAAGTATCATTCCTTGACTCAAATTGGCACGAAATGAGTTAAATATAAAATGAGTTTCTTAAACATTTTTGAAGAGAGATCAACATTCTATTCAAAATTAAGCTTTAAATATTTTATGTTATGTTTTATAATATATTTTTATTTTTGTTTGGGTCCTTTTAATTTGTTTATGTCCTTATTAAAATTTTAAGAGAACTAAAACAGAAATAACGAATACATTATATATAAAGATTAAAAATTTATGTAAACCTAATATTAAATATGAGTGAAATTGCGTTGATAAAAATCAAATCCCAGAAAAAAAAAATAACTGCTAGAACGAATTTTTGGTTGCGATAGAACTTAAAATAATCAATTATAATAATACATATAAGATTAATGTAATTTGGTGTGAGAAATATTAATGACACTCTATCATATCCTCTCTTTCTAATAGTTTTTTTGTGATTGGTTAAAATTTATTGAAAATTATCAATTTTGACAGGTTTCACTTCTCATTTAATATAAATAAAAATAGAGAAACATTGATTGAAAAAAAATCTATCAAAATTAATGATTTTCAATAAATTTTAATCAAGAGAATATTCAAAAGAGAGTGACGCTAACATTTCTCTTTTATTATATTAAAAAGACTAATAGCACAAAGTCATTGATCTAGATGATATTGGGTTTAGTCCCTTTACACAATGTGTATGTGATATGTGGATGAAAAAACTCCAATAAGAAAAAGAGATCTCATAAAAAATGGCTAGTCAAATTTTTTAATGAATATTAATTATCGATAAAGTTATAAATATTATATGTCAATAACATAATAATAACAATAAAATATTCATTATTGTTGTTTGCACATTTGCAAATTTGAGTTGAGAAAGTATACTTACATATTTGAGATGATTGAAAGAGAAATTTTATAAATTAGTTGCATTAAGAGTATATTTAATGCAATTATGCAAAATTTCTATGATATCTTATTCCATCATTTTAAATATTTTTCCATTATGTTGTGTATTATATAACAGGTAATAGATTTTTAGCTTTTCATTTTTTTTCTTTTCTTTACAGCAAATTTACATGGCATGATGGATTTCTTTGAAATAAGCTTTGTAACTTGTATAGGATACACTTGTTTACAAATATTTTAATATGAAAAATTTAAGTGCAAATAAAAAATTGTGAAAGTATTATAGTTGTTGTTTTCCTTTCGAGATATTTTTTTTCTTTTTTAGATTATAAGTATTTTTATTTAATATAATTTTACTCGAGACAAATATATTAATTTATTATGACTGATATTTTAATCTATGTTTTGCATAGAATAAATATTTATTTTCTATAACAAAAGTATATATTAGATAAATATTTTTTTTTGTATAAGTTATAGGCTTAGCAATGTTAGTCCAATGATAGTTTGTCATCCAAAATTAAAGAGAAAATGTTGTTGTGGTCGTGTTTGATAATATATGTGACTAATTTATACACTTAAGAAATTTTTATAGTGTTAAAATAAATAATAAAATTTGGTTTAATACATTTTAAATATTGAAAAATGATTTTAAAATATATTAAAGTAAATCTATTTTTAAGATTAATATTATTAATTTCTTGTGTAAATAAGTTAGTCACACATGTTATTGATCATGACCATATCACTATTTTCTTTTAATTTTGGATGTTGACTAGTTATGGACTAAAATTATTTAATTTTTTAAACAATGAGGACCAAATGTGTAATTAAATTTTATGGAGGATCAAAATTGCACATTAATAAACTATAGGAACCAAAACTGAATTTATGCCTAAATTATATTATAATTAAAATTTATAATAAATAATTTTTAACATAAATTATATGTGTTTAATAGTCATACAAACCAACAATTATATTGGCTGTTAATATGATTTTTAGGTAATTATTATAAAAACAAACAAATTTATTATAAATGGTAGTTTGTGATTAAATAATATTGTAAAACTTTCTTATATTGTCCATGTATCACATATTTTTCTCAAATTATATTTTAAATTTATGATAAAGAATTTATTTTTTGATATATCCTTATTTTTAATTATTGATAACTTCTTTAAAAAAATATTCAAGTTAAAATTAATGTTAATAATGATAACAGATTGAGTATGTTGTTAAATAATTTAATTGATATTAAAATTTTAAAACATAAAAGGATATACACATGCATGATAGGAGAATAAAGTTTACCATTTTATGAGCGAGGAAACTATTTAAATGAAGTGAATGTAAAGGAGTAAAGTGAAATTGTGTATTAAATTTAGAGTCTTGTTAATCAGTGTATATATTTTTATTAAGAAATTAAAAGAAGAAATATTTTATTAAAAATTATGAGAGAAAAAATTTTAAAAAATCATAAGAAAAGTGTATTTTTGTGGTTTTTAATAAAAAAAAATTCCTTTTTATTTCCTCCTTAATAAGTGTCATAAAGATTAAAGATTTAAAAACACTGCATTTGCCTTTACCTTAAAGACAGCAGCATATCATTCGGAAATAGTTTAATAACGTGGTTTGTTCAAAAGAATTTTAATTAAGACAACGAGACCAAGACAGATAGACAAAACGGCATTCGAGAATGTAGAAGGAACATGCGAGCCACATGCACATTATCTTATTATACCTGTTTTTTTCTTTTCTATTTGCTTTTGTATTAAAAAAGAAAACAAAGATACTTTAAACTGATAATTTCTATGTTCATACGGTTATTTACCTAAATTATACAAACTAATATTTTAACTTGTGCAATAAATGGATTGGATATTTATTTATATAACTAAAATTTATAATAAATAATGTTAAATATATAAACTTTATTATAATTAAAATTATAATAAATAAATATTTAGTATATAATTTATATTTTTATTTATGAAAAATAATTTACTACAACTCAAACAGTTATTTTAGATTACTGCTTGTTCCCCCTATTTCTATATATAAGATTTAATTATTTCTTTCATTAAAATTAAAAAATAGTTAATTTAGTTGAAAGAAATAAATTTATCTTAAATTTATATTTTTTAAAATTATCTTTATTACTAATACTTCTCTCTTCTAATATTTTCTCAATATATTTTTTTTCTTTTTT